>SNQJ01S0221730.1:0-15015 GCA_010110895.2 Picea sitchensis
GACCCTGTCATAGGTTTTGGTGAACCCAGAGTGCCCCGCTGTGGGTGTAGCATGAAGCTCAGAAAGTACCCTGGATTTAAGCTTTGATTGTTTACTTAAATAAAAATGGCCTTTGTATCGAAGCTCATCCTGGAGCCAAGAGTACCCTAGGGGAGTTGGAGCATTGGTATGCAATTGTTGGATCAGATGCAAACTTTTGGGATCTTGTATCCATTCCTGCCGAACAACTTGGAGCCAATCTGATAAAATGAAGGAAAGAGAAAAAAGGGATCCTTCTTCTTCATATTTTCGGGATAGTGCATCTGCCACAACATTGTCTTGTAAATGATCTCATAATCATATCCAAAGAGCTTAGTCACCCATTTTTGTTGCTCCGGGGAGGAAATGAATTGTTCTGGAAAGTACTTGAGGATTTGATGGTCTGTCTTAATTTGAAAATTTTTCCCCAAGAGATAAGGGCTCCATAGATCAACAGCAGGAAGAATAGCCAACATTTCCTTTTCATAGATGGGTTTGCCCAGATTCCTTTCAGATAGTTTCATGTTGGTGAAGGCCAAAGGTTGACCCTCTTGCATAAGGACAACACTGATTCCTTTTCTCGAGGAATCACATTCCAACACAAAGGTCTTTGTGAAATCAGGAAGGGCCAGAACCGGAGTGGTGCACATGGCCATCTTCAAGGTTTGGAAAGCTTGAGTAGCGGCTGGAGTCCAATTGAAAGAGTTATTTTTTAGGAGAGCAGTGAGAGGTGTTACAATATTTCCATAATTCTTAACAAACTTGCGATAATACCCTGTTAATCTAAGTTGCTTGATAAGTCTTTTGTAGGTCTGACTGTCAGGAGGAACAGTGGCATGTACAGTCTCACTAGGATTTTTATCAGACTCCTCTTCCTCCTTCATGGAAAGTGTCTTGTCTACCTCATCAGGTTCCTTGATGGCTTTACTTTTATTCTTCTTTCTCAGAATAGGGGTTTCATCTTTTCTTTCAACAGGATTCTCAATGCCTTTCTCATAGGTTTCACCTTTTCTCTCCATAGGTGTTTTAGTACCTTTACCTTTTTGTACAGGGGCTTCTTGTTTTTCTTTCATAGGATTTTCAATGTTTTTTCCCTTCTTATTTTGAATAGGGTCTTCCGGTAAGGACTATTCTTTGAAAACCTCCTTAGGAATTGATGACTCTGTGAAAGGTCTTTTACCCTTAATTTCGATTGTTGGAGGAGAAGAGGGAAAGAGAAGCTTGTTCCATTTTTTGGATGCATCTTTGGTAGAAGAAGGCACCTCTTCTAACCTTGGTGGAGGGGGTGGTGAAAACTCTCTGTGTGGAGAAGGACAAACTTCTTCCTCGGCTTATGTGACCTTCTTGCTGATCTCTGAAACTTAAGCAGGGGATCTTCCCTTTCTCTTCCTATTGGTCCCTTCTTTAGTTGCACTGGTGGGTGACAAAAGACTTTCCCTCTGTGATTGAGGAGTTGGTTCTAGATCTAACTTAAAATGAGAGGTAACAACAAAATTATCCCATGAAATCTCTTTCTTACCCAATTCCTCAGAGACTAGCATTCTAATTAATCTAGAGTGGAAAAGGATAGAATCCACATCTTTAGCTTGTATCTTGTTTGACATCTTACCTGAACTCCTCAACAAGTAATAGGGAATATTCATCTCAACCTTACCAGTAAAATGAAGCAACAACCTTATATGGTTCTGGTACAATGTGTTAAATCTCCCTTCACAAATAAAATATCTATGTATGATCTTCAATAATCTGTCAAGTTGTTCAATCAACTGACTCCTTGGCATACTTTTGGACAAATCAATGGCTTGATATTCAACTTTAAAAATATCTTTTGAATAGGTTGAACTCAAAGCCATGGATTTGAACCACTTTTGACTTGTAATGGGGATCCCTGTTGTAGCTGATATAGAGGCTTCAGTCACCTCAAACTCCAAATCACCAACCTTGGTTTTCTTTCCATCAAACTGTAATGAAAATTGTCTTGTTACCTCTAGATGGCCTCTCTGCATGTTCTGACACAAAGAGAGGCACCCTACTCTTTGAAAGGCCTCTCTTGCCATGGGCTCTGTATAAAAAATATGCATGTACACCGGTTCTGTCCTAACCACCTTGCCACCTTTCTATGTCTTCCTCGATTGAGGAATCTCCATGGCTCAGAATGAGGAATTTTAAAAGGCTTAAGGGATGGTAATGACCAAGAAGGCTTTGAATCAGGCTTCAGATATAAGGCTAACCCTTTTGGACAGACTGATGCTAGTAGGCGACACTTGATTTTAGGAATTAAACCCTTAGTCTTGTGCAGGTATTCTGGAGTGTAAACAGTGAGGGGGTAATCCAAAATTGGCCCTCTGAAATTGAGTAAAAATGCCAAACTCCGAGGTGAAAGGAAGCAAGGAAAATAGAGAGGTTTGAGGAGTTCCTTTGAGTAGTGCAATGCATACACAGAGGATAGGATATTTATAGGCTTGCGATTTGAATGACTGAGGCAGAAATAAACTGACTTAGACACAAGCAATGAAGATATAGGTCTGGAAAAGAAAGAAGACCAGGCTATCATGCAAAGACGAGTCCCTTACGACTGTGCAAACCTGGCCAACCAAAACCCGAGCGCAAATTTCTTGTGAAAATTAGTATGCATAGGGGGGAAACACGGGATACCTGTGGAGTAGACACCTATTGGAATATTCAATGAAATCTCAGGATGATATTGAGAAAACATTGGCCCTCGAACCCACCTCAGTCTCAAATTGGGTTACCTTGTTGTCACCTGATCAAAACTTGTGAATTTGCGTAGCGTATCACTGTTGATATTTTCAAAAATATAAATCGTTATCAAGGCTCGTAAATGAAAGATATGGTAAGAAAATTTAACTAAATGTTGGCACTGAAAACAAGGGACATGACATCATTCATGGAAATCATGACTTGAGGTGGAAGTATGACGAACTGGATAGGCACTACGGAACTGCCTGATGAGTAGGCAGTGTTTCCAATTCAAAAAATGATTAGATAGGTAAGCGATGACGATTAGGCATGCCTATAAGGTCATGAGTGAGGAGAGAGGAGTGTCACATCAGTATAATCATGGGAGGGATCGACCTAGGGACAGGTCATGAAAGGGACCAAAAAATAAGACATGAGCTAAAATGGTTCAAGGATCAAAAACCAATTTGAGGATCAAACTAAAGCTAAGACTCAAAAATTTAATCATCTAAGGGGTCCTACCAAACATAAATTTTAAAGGGATGAGAATTTAAAAGAAAATTTAAAATATAAGGCTTAAAAAAGGATTGAAAACAAACTAAAAAACCCAAGGCAATTTAGTGTGATAACATTGGCTCCATAGAGGATGGCATGCCCCCTGCGGGCTGCCAAAAATGAGTAGATACAGTGCCTTATCCTAGGGCTATGGGGTCAGTTATTGAAATAAAAATAAAAAAGAGAATGATATTTACAATGATATGAAGAGCCACTCAAGGCTCAAGCAAAGTACTTTTTTAGAAAATGCCCATTAACAGGGCCACCAAAACCCTCTTCATTCTCCATATTCTGCAACTTGAAAGTGTTATTAGAGAATACCTCAGAGATTTTGAAAGTACCGATCCATAAAGCTTCAAATTTACCGTGCTTGCCTTTATCTTGCTTCGGTGAATTCCACTTGTGAACCATATCATCCAATTGAAATTCCCCTTTGTTCACATTTTTGTTGAAAGCATGCTTGATCTTCAGTTGATGGTCAGTTGCTTTGTCTACAAGTTGCTCCCGGGTATGCTGCACTTCAACCAGTTGTTGAATCCTTCTGATCATATGATCAGGTTCCCCTTGATAATCTTGGAAGAATTTTTCCATAGGTAAGGAAAGCTGAGAAGGAAAAACTGCCTCAACTCCATACACCAGCTGGAAAGGAGAAAGCCCCAAGGACATTTTCACTATCACTCTGTCATCCCATAGAGAAAATTTCAATTTCGAATCCCATGCCTTTTTGTTATCCTCTAACAACTTTTTAATGATATTTATAATTATTTTATTTGAGGATTCTGCAAGCCCGTTGCCCTGCATATAGTAAGGGGTGGAATGAATCAAAGTGATCCCAAATTATTCACAGAACTGAATTAATGGTTCAGCCTTGAATGATGCAGCATTATCAGTGATGATTCTGTCAGGACACCCAAATTTTTCTATGATGTATTCCGGGAAACCAATGATCACTTTGTGGGAATAGCTTCAATATATTTAGTAAAGTAATCTGTAGTAGTCAAGATCCATCTATGTTGACCATTGGAAGCGGGATGGATTTCCCCGATAAAATCTAGGCCCCACTGCTGGAAGGGTCCTGACGCTGCCACAGGCTTCAATGGAAAAGAATTAAGTTGTTTCTTTCCAGAGAACTTATGACACTTAACACAATCTCTAATCTTAGCACAAACATCAGTGAACAAAATGAGCCAAAAGTACCCAGCCCTGAGGATCTTGTATGATGTGTTTCTCCAATAATGATGACCCCCACATAAATTGTCATGAAAATCAGACATAATCTTTTGGGCTTCTTGGGGGTCTAGGCATCTCAAAAGAACTCCTAATGGATCCTTCCAATACAAAATTTGATCAAAAAGGCAGTACTTTATTGATTTGATTTAAGGCCCTCACCTTGTTCTTTTCCATACCACTTGGAGGCCGTAAATTTTGCAAAAAAAATATAATGTCCTTGTACCAGCTACAATTTTCCAATGTAGAAATGACTTGAGGACCTTTATCAGTTATCTCAGCCTACTAATTTTATGAACATGAGTGGATGAAATTCACCCCCAATGCTGAGAAATTTGATTAATCCAAGAGCTTGGATAAACCCTGGCCTTTAACCAATTTTGTGGGCCTAATATCCAAATCAAATTCAAGTAGTTTAGCAATCCACTTGCTTCTTTTTTCGTCTATATCAAGCTGAATAATAATTTCTTGTACGGTAGCGGATGGGACATAAGCAATAACTCTTGAATGCAGGACATAAACTCTGAAGGACTTAAGAGATTTAACCAATGCATAGGCTTATTTTTCCATGATGTCATACTTTATCTCATCACCTCTCAATGCCCTACTGAAAAATGCAATGGGTTGCTCTAAGCCTTCAACATTCTTCTACAATAGGATTGCTACTATTGTATCAAAAGAGGCAAAAGAAAAAATAATAAAGTCCTTGGAGTAGTTGGGATGACAAGAACCGGGGCTTCATTCAAGGATTTATTTATTTGATCAAAAGAATCACGGGCCTCAGTAGTCCATTTGATTTCACTATCCCTCATCAACATGGTTGTGATATACTTAACTAACTCAGCAAAATTTGACACAAATCTTCTCAAAAAATTGATTTTTCCCAGAAAAGATTGTACCTCTTTTTTAGATATAGGAAGTGACAAAGTTTGTATAGCCTCAACCCTGCTGGAATCAATCCTTACCCCTTCAGCTGACATGATATGCCCCAATAATTTTCCTTCTTTCGTGGAAAACAATGATTTTTTCAGATTCAAACAGAGGCCAAATTTTCTGCATTTCAAGAAAACCTTTCTTAAATGATCACAGTGTTCCTTATCAGACTGATAATACACAGTTATGTCATCCAAAAAGATAACAACAAACTTATCCTTTTCTCCAATAAACGCTATGTCCATAGCTCGCTGAACATTTTCCCCTGCGTTCATCAAACCAAAGGGCATCTTGGCATACATAAATGTACCCCAAGGAGTGGTAAAGGTCATCTTCTCCCTGTCTTCTGGAAAAATGGAGACCTGATTGTATCCGAAAAATCCATCAACCATAGACATCATGGTTTCTCCTATCACCTTCTGTAATATGTGCTCCATCTTCGGTAAAGGATAATTATCCTTCTTTGAGCTTATGTTCAGATTTTGGAAATCAACACAAAGTCTGATTTCCCCATTCTTTTTTCTTACTGGGACCAAATTGGACACCCATTCAGAATACCTCAAAGGAATGATAATTTTTTCATCTAAAAGCTTCTTAACTTCTTTCTCCATGAGAGGCAGCAACATAGGATTTATTTGCCTCAACTTTTGCCTGAAGGGTTTGGTGTTTTATTTAATGGGATCTTGTGCTCTATTATGCTTGTGTCATAAGTTTTGAGATCTTCATAAGTCCAAGCGAATACATCAGAAAATTATTTCAACAAATTAGTATATTCTGCCCTCTGATCTTCTCTCTCTCTATTTCTAAGATCTCTAGGAAAGATTTGGGGAGCATTATTTGGTCTCCTGTAGTTACCTTTGTTATCATTTTTTTGAGCATCTCTATATGTATGTTTCCCTTCTGATTTTAATTTCTCAATTTCAGTGGAAAGAGATTTTACTAATTTGGTCATCTCATCTACTTGAGAATGGACAACAGGGGAATCAGAAGTTGAAACTTCAACTCTGTTTTTTCTCCTATCCCTATCATATTTCCCCCTGAGCTTATATGATGCCACTATGTTGGATTCTACCTCTAAGGCAACGTCTTGCATATGAACCAAGGAAGGTGACCTTCTTTCTCTCAAAAGGAGGCAGAATTCGGAATCAAATGCACTGGCATAAGTGATTTTTTCCATGGTTTCAGTGGGTTTGATCTCATCATGGATCTTCTTGTACATTTTGTTAAATCTTTTAGAAAAGTCAGAGACAAACTCTCCTTCCTTCCTTTTCAAAGATCCAAATTTGGTGATGTAGTACAAAAAATCATTTTTGTCACCCCAATGCCTCAAGAAGGCTTCATCCAATGCCTCAATACCAGTAATGGATCCAGGGGCCAAACCCCTAAACCACTTCCTATCCTCACCAAAAAGGCTTTGAACAAAAACCCTCATCTAAACATCTTCATTTTCAATATTTTGGTTATCTGCATAGTTGTAGAAAGCAGCAAGATGTTCCTCAGTTGTTACATCTTCTTCTCCCGTGAACTTAGGCATGTATTTCAAATTCTCTCCAAGAGGGAGATTATTCATTGGTTGAGGTAAGAGTAGAGGAGCATATATTTCAACCACTATGGCATCCATCCTATTTGTAGGGGGGTTAACAACTACCATTTGATTTTGGATCCTAGATGAACAAGGAGGAGAAGGAGACTTGGTTGTGTGCAGATTAGGAGAAGAAAGAATGGATGAAGAGGGAGTTTCAGTCTTCACAATAGCAGGCTGAGTCTTGGAAGAGGATTGTAAGGTATGAGAGGGAGATGAAGTTCCTACTTCTCTGGCAGCAAAATTTTTAACAGAAAGAGGTGTAGCAAAATGTAAAGTAGGGAAATCTTCAAAACTATCAAGACTGAAAAACTTCTCAATATTAGGGGAAGAGAATATATCAATGTTTTTTTCTTTCAATTTAGTTTCAAAGGAAGAGTATTCAAAAGGAATCTCTTCAAAATCAATTTTTTTAGATAATTCAGCAGAAGATAAAGGAAGCTTACTTGATAAAACAACTGGAGTATCAAGAGTGGAATCGGGCACTTGACCAGAAGCACTTGTAGCAGCAACAGAAAAACGTTTTTGAGAAGATTTTCCCTTCTTGATTATCTTCTCTGGGTCAGCCTCAGGTGGAACCAAAGGTAGCTCTGGATTTGATCTCATATGTCTACCTTTAGGTGCTAGAGCTGAAACAATGGAGTTGCCAGGTGCAGGCTGCAATCTTCAAAATATTGAGTTCTAATGCACCTTTAGAACTAGAATATTGTGCCATTTTAATCCCAGGGAAAAGTCTTCAAATCATTCCCTGGAAGTGGTGCCAAGAATGTTAGCACTCGGAGTCACCTTCATATCGCATGGAAGGCAAGCCCAGTACCCATCAAGTTATAAGTGAATGTAAGGGTTTTTAAAGGGTCAAATGGAAAAGGACTCAAATGATAATGTTCTAACTCAGATAACAGGGCTAGCATGCACCAGCAATTAAGGTATTGGCTAACTTCAATCAGTATTTTGGGAGTAAGTATAAATAGAGGGAACACTTGAATGAGAGCAGTGTAGGGGTTGTTGTAAACATCAAGTCCATAAAACCTAAGGAGGGAATTTTCTTAACACGAGATCTTCTTGAACTGAGAAACTAAGGAAGCTAAATAAACATCATGATAACATAATGATCAAACATCCATCATAACATCACCATAATCATTCATGTGAATCATTCAAAGCATGAACATTTAGCATCAGAAGAAAATAAGATGAAAGAGAAGTTGATTTCTATTAGTCAAAAACTATTAAGTCCAGTACATCACTAGATCATAGTTACTTCATCAAAATATTACAGTATAAGGAATCCTTTCTCAACCATCTTAACCTGCTAAAGCAATTGATCTATCTATTTATAACAAAAAGGGAGCCAACAACTGGAGGTACGAGCTGGCCTCCTTCCCTTGAAAAACTCTAAACATTTATTTGCTCTAACAACTTATCTAACCACCTATGCTATAAAACAGGAAAATGTTGGTGACTAATCCAACTGAACTTCAAACTGAATTGATTCCCTCTTGTTGCGCAACTTCTTGTTTGACATGTGTCTTTCAAAGCATGTGGTTGTCTTCATGATGCCAGGTGTTGTTTCTAAAACCTTCTCCATAATCAATTTATCCAAAAGTTGATATCTTGGTTCTCCTAGATCCCTGGTTTTTGTTGGCAGCTTCCTTGGGTAGAAAATATGGGTAGCGCACTACAAGGAGAAAAGCTAGTGCCTGTAGGTAGCGTCAATGTGTGTCATATGTGTACATAATCTGCTCTCTATGCAATATTAGGTAGCGCCTGTAGGTAGCGCCCTTGTGTTGTGCCTGTGTGAAAACATTTACCCTCTGTGAAATATTTGGTAGCACCACTTACTCTGTGCCTGTATGCCAACTCTGTTCTCTGTCAAATATTAGGTAGTGCCACTTACACTGCGTATGTGTCCAGGTTTAGGTAGCATTTCCAAAAACACAGTGCCTTCAACCTTGAACATGTGCTGAGCAATTTGTAGTCTTTCATGATGACAAAACCATTTTACTTAGGTACCTTGACCGTACAATAGGTAGTTCCCTTTACCAATGGGGGAAGCTAGCACTTAGCAAAAACTCAAAACCCAGATATTTAAATGCTTAGAATCCTGTATGGGTGGCAGAGATAATATTTTCATATCAGTCAACCCTCCCCAAAAAGGAACATCCTCAAAAATAGGGCTTACCTTTTACCAACTATTTTGTTATTTTGACATTTAACATCACACTCCTTCTGGTAGAAAGAGGATCTTCAATTGACATAGCAGACATTTTCTTCTTAACATTGACAGGCTTCCTCTGTGTAGTTGTTCTCTCCTTAGCTGTTGGTTTGTCATCCTCAATGGTAGCTTCAACCAACACCTGTAAATTTCTTTGGGCTACCTCATCTTGAAAGTGCTTCAGCTCAGCCTTTAGCTTCCTATTCTGAGATTGAAAGCCTTTGTTTTACCTGTAAATATTCTTTAACTGTCTATGAAAAGGCTAGGCCTTTCTTGCTACAAACCTTGCCAAGTCAAGGGTGTGACTGTATCCATCCATGAGATCTTTCATCTGAGCCAAGTTGACCTTATATTCTGATTTAAGACTAGCTATTTCTTTTCTTGCATCTCTAAGATGCTTGATAAGTCTTTTGTAGGTTTGACTGTCAAGAGGAACAGTGGCATGTATAGTCTCACTAGAATTTTTCTCAGACTCCTCTTCCTCCTGCATGGGAAGTGTCTTTTCTACCTCATCATCTTCCTTGATGGATTTACTTTTATTCTTCTTTCTCAGCATAGGGGTTTCATCTTTTCTTTCAACACGCTTCTCAATTCCTTTCTCAGAGGTTTCATCTTTTCTCCCCAGAGGTCTTTTAGTACTTTTACCTTTCTGTACAGGGGCTTCTTTTTTTTCTTTCACAGGATTTTCAATGATTTTTCCCTTCTTATTTTGAATAGGGGCTTCTGGTAAGGACTATTCTTTGAAAACCTCCTTAGGAATTGATGACCTTGTGAAAGGTCTTTTACCCTTAATTTTGACTGCTGGAGGAGAAGAGGGAAAGAGAAGCTTCTTCCCTTTCTTGAATGCATCTTTTCTAGAAGAAGGCACTTCTTCTAACCTTGGTGGAGGGGGTGGTGAAAAATCTCTATGTGGAAAAGGAAAAACTTATTCCTTAGCTTCTGTGACCTGCTTGTTGATCTCTAAAACTTGAGCAGGGGATCTACCCTTTCTCTTCCTGCTGGTCCCTTCTTTAGTTGCACTGGTGGGTGACAAAGGACTTTCCCACTCTGATTAGGAGTTGGTGCTAGATCCAACTTGAAATGAGAGGTAACAACAAAACACTCCCATGAACTCTCTTTCTTACCCAATTCCTCAAAGACTAGCATTTTGATTAATACAAAGTGGAAAAGGATAGAATCCACATCTTTAGATTTGTCTTGTATCTTGTCTAACATCTTACCTAAACTCCTCAACAAGTAATAGGGAATATTCCTCTCAACCTTACCAGTAAAATGAAGCAACAACCTTATATGGTACTGGTACAATGTGTTAAATCTTCCTTCACAAGTAAAATATCTCTGTATGATCTTCAATAATCTGTCAAATTGTTCAATCAACTAACTCCTTGGCATACTTTTGGAAAATAAATGGCTTGATATTCAGTTTTAAAAATATCTTTTGAATAGGCTGAACTCAAAGCCATGGCTTTGAACCACTTTTCACGTGTAATGGGGATCCCTGTTGCAGCTGAGATAGAGGCTTCAGTCACCTCAAACTCCAAATCACCAACCTTGTTTTTCCTACCATCAAACTGTAATGCAAATTGTCTTGCTACCTTTGGATGGCCACTCTGCATGTTCTAACAGAAAGAGAGGCACCCTACTCTTTGAAAGGCCTCTCTTTCCATGGGCTATGTATAAAAAAGATGCATGTCCATTGATTCTTTCCTAACCACCTTGCCACCTTTGTGTGTCTTCCTCGATTGAGGAGTCTCCATGGCTCAGAATGAGGAATTTTAAAAGGCTTAAGGGATGGTAATGACCAGGAAGGCTTTGAATCGGGCTTAATATATAAGGTTGACCCTTTTGGACATATTGATGCTAGTAGGCCAAGATCGATTTTAGGAATTAAACCCTTAGTATTGTACAGGTATTCTGGAGTGTAAACAGTGCGGGGGTAATCTGAAATTGGCACTCTGAAATTGAGTAAAAACACCAAACTCTGAGGTGAAAGGAAGTAAGGAAAACAAAGAGGGTTTGAGAAGCGCCTCTGAGTAGCGCAACACATACACATAGGATAGGCTATTTATAGTCTTGCGATCTGAATGACTGAGGTAGGAAGCAATAAACTGACTTAGATGTAGGCAATGAAGATACAGGTCTGGAAAAGAAAGAAGACCGGGTTATCATGAAAATATGAGTCCCTTACGACTGTGCAAACTTGGCCAACCAAAAACCGAGCACAAATTTCTCATGAAAATTAATATGCAGAGGGGGGGCAACATGGGATACCTGTGGATTAGACACTTGTTGGAATCTTCAATGACATCTCAGGATGAGATTGTGAAAACTTCATCCCTCGAACCCACTTCATTATCGAATTTGGTTGCCTTGTTATCACCTGATCAGAACTTGTGAATTTGCGCAATGCATCACTGTTGAGATTTTTAAAAATATAAACCACTACCAAGTCTTGTAAATGCAAGATATGGTAAGCAACTTTAACTAACTATTGACACTGAAAATTGTTGGCATGCTTTACAGGCAGTGTATTCTTGTCATTGATGGAAAGTATAGCAACGATGATGGCTTGAGTACAGGTACAATGTGCCAGGCGGGAACCAGAAGTATTTTGGGGAGACGCAGCAGAGAAATCTCATGAAGACCAGAAGAGATAGTGCAGAGGTGCATGCAGAGTGCAGAGGGTGCTTTTCATTGATGGAAAGATCAGAGTGTGCATCGATGGAAAAATAGGAACAACATAATCTCAGAAGGATTAACATAGAGTCGCATGCAATGCATAGGTGTGCACCAGGGACGAGGTTAACTCATTGCCAAAGCTCAAGAGAGATAGCGTACTCAGGATCTCAGGTGGATCAAAGGTCGATGCCTTTGACACTAACAAATTCTTCCAATTCAGGAGGATGTGTAATCTTGAGAGGAGAAGTGACAGTGACCATTGGATCCCATTCAGAATTCTCGATGATCATTAGATCTGAACTCAGATAGGACGAGTGCGCTGATGGAGGACAGATCTCACACATTAGATCTGAGTGAGGGGTCTTACCATCATTGGATCCAGGAGAACATGCACATTCTTTAAAGTGCAAGGTGAAGCGAGCTTACAAAATCCCGAAAGAAGGAGGACCGTCCATCTTTGGGCAGGACACGTGGCCACAGATCAACATTTCACTGACCAAGAAATCAAAGGAAGGAAGTGCTCTATCCTTCCAAATTGCGAAATGAAAAATGGAGAAATGATCTAAGTCATTGGATCAAGAATTGATCGGGGACGGACACATGGAAAAAGATCAGAACACCACAAAGACTCCATTTCGTAGTTTCGCAAACCGGGAAATCAAAGATCAAAGGAACATTAACCTTTGAAGTAGTGAACCCTGAAATCCCGAAAGGTGAAAGATCAGAGCATGTCAAAGACTCCATTTCGGAGTTCCAGATACCGGGAAATTGAGAAGTCAAGAGTCAAGACTCTTCAACACAAGAGTCCCAAAGTCGCGAAATGTGAAACCTCGAAATCCCAAAATAGGCACACCAACAAAGAGTTTCGGATACTGGGAAATTGAGAAGTCAAGAGTCGAGACTCTTCAACACAAGAGTCTTGAGGTCACGAAATGAGAAACACCAAAATCCTGAAATAGGCACACCAACAAAGAGTTTCGCAAACTAGGAAATAACTCCATTTCGGAGTCACGGACACCAGGAGTTGAAGTGTCGAAACACTTCACCACAGGAGTGTTGAAATGTCGAATCACCGAAATGCGAAACAACGAAATACCGGATCTTTTATCTGACTCCATTTTGGAACTTCGGATACTGGGAGTTGCAAGAGTTAAGCGCCATAACTCTTCACCACAAGAGTCCCGAAACGACGAAATGTGAAATGCTGAAATGTCGTTGATCCGACTCCATTTCAGAGTTTTGGATACCGGGACTTGGAGTTGTCAAGAACTCTCACATTAAGAATGTTGAAATCACGATAGGAAAAATCACGAAGAGATCTGGACCGTCGAATCATCAAGAGTGTGGACCATTGATCCGACACCATTTCGGAGGTTCGGATACTGGGAGTTGGAAGAGTCAAGAGTTGAGACTCTTCATCAAAGGAGTCTCGAAATTCCGAAATGCAAAATGCCAAAATGAAAAATGTGAAAACAAATTTTTTGGTGTAGGCCTTGGACACCGTCGGTGGTCACATCATCGTAGAGTTGTAGATAAGAGCTCAAAGAGATAAGCTCCTTTTTCAGAGTTTCGGGGATCAGGAGTTGGAAGAGTCAGAGTGACTCGCAACAAATTTGCGAAATGCGAAATTGTAAAATGCAATTTCAAATAAAGCTGTGGACAAAGTCAGTGGTCACATCTATAGAAGATGGAGGAAGGAGCTAGTGCAACCAAGATCCATTTCATTTATCACAACTTGGAGTGTTGAGACACTTGATCACATGAATGCCAAATTGTCGAATGCCGAAATGTCGAAATGTGAAATAAAGGCAAGATCCTACGGATCCAATCCAATGGTGCAAGTGAATTTAAGTATGATCGGAGGGCTATTGTTGCACTTCAGAGTGTAACTGCTAGAAACGATTGATGGCTTCTGCTAGAGGAATCAAACAGGCCTCAGTGTGATCGCCAGAGAAGATGAAGAAGCTCGAGGAATCTTCCAATGGAATGAAGACTATTCTTAGAGGTGATTGATAGATGGAAGAGTGTTGAAGCCTGTAACTGCAACAGAGAGGATCAACTCAACTTTGATAGAGAAGACGAAGAGTATCAATTGTGAGACAGGCTAAGGAATCTCAGTATAATTCCCAGTGATGATGGACACATGGGTTAAATAGCCAGATAAGCTGAAGAGTGGCCATGATGATCAGGCAGAGCACTCGACATGGATAGAGCATGCAAAAGCATGGAAAGATAGCATGCACAGAGACTATAAGTATGCAGAACAAAGAAGAGATGGGGGTTGTTGTTGTTCAAAGTGATTAACGAGTGTATAAGGAAGAGTGTGCAGCAACGGAAACCTGGAGAAGAGGAATGGTGCATTGAATGGACATGGCACACATAGCATAAAAGGCAGAGGCATATAAAGTGCAAGGTATGTGTGCAGCAAGATAGTGAGACAGTAAACGAAGGCTGAGGTGCTCTTGTAGAGAAAAACAGAAGATCAGAAAATGCAAGAAGATGCAGACAGAGAGACACTAATACAGGAGAGAAGAGAAGCATAGCAAAACAGTGATAAGCCTGGTAAGCCAATGATAAATATTGTATCACTGTGATAAATTTATATATAGAAAACTTTATATGTTAGGGTGGAAGGGAGGCGCTAGGGAGGACTGTTTTCCTCAGAGGTTCAAGTGGGTGCTTGAACACAGGGAGTTGTAGCTTCCATCTGGTTGCAGCCAGAGAAACTAGGGTGGCAGGGTGGTGCAAGGGAGAATTGTTGTTCTCTATTATACAGGTTGGTTCCTGTGTGACTGGAAGTTGGTGCTTCCATCCCGTTGATGCTGGAACACTTAGGGAGTTGGTGCTTCCTTCTAGTGGGTGCTAGAGAAACCAGGGAGTTGGTGCTTCCTTCTAGTGGGTGCTAGAGAAAACAGAGACTTGGTGCTCTCAGCAAGTTGTATCTTTCAAAACAAAGGTTGTAACCTCACAATGAGTTGGAGCTCATATGTATGATAATGTAAAGAATGTAAAGATTACTTATCATATAAAGAAGAAGAGGTTTTTACCCTTTATGGGTTTCCTCAAGAAATATTTGTCTCTGTGTATCTCATATGTGTGAATGATG
>SNQJ01S0221731.1:0-15015 GCA_010110895.2 Picea sitchensis
GCAAGGATAACTTCAGCAGCAATGGTTGAGCAAATCAAGTCCTGGACAAAAACCCATGTGGCGGAATTTTTTCATCCGAGAATTTTTATGTGGTTTTGGCAAAGCAAGACTAAAGGGGGCAAATAAAAAGCATATTAAAATTGATATCCTAAGCTTATAAAAAATAATTTTTTTATTATAAAGGCCACACCCTTATCACTTAGACCATTCGATTAAGAGGAAAAGTAAAAGCATGATATATTAAACTATGGCAGCGTGAGTGGAGAACATGTCATGCTCCACTCACCTGATTTGTCTTATTTGAGGACAACACACATTATGAAGGGGGACAACTTAAAAAAGGATATATATATAACAATAATACACACACAATCTATTTTAAGGTCATCACGCCAAGCCAAAGACACCAAATTGATATGAGGACCGTTATCTATCGTTTGTAGGAAGGGTTTAGATAGTTTGAGTCGTAGACCAAACCGGGCGTATCAGGAGCATCCTCACTCCAATCGGCCACCCTGATGCAAGGCTCTTTCTATTTAGAGGGCTAGTCCAAGGAGACGTCCTCCATGCAACTGGGTTCACAAGTAAAGGTGGGCTAAGGATACTGGATCAAGATAAAGGTTCCTTTCACGCATTGGTACGGCATGAGATAGTCACTAGAAGATGTTCCAATCGATGATGAACGCCAGTAGACAAGACAAGTAAACTAGAATATGTGCTTTGCGTTGGGTTAGTACTTCATGAAATTAATGACTATCTTCCAATACATATAAGGAGCAAATGATCACGCATATTGACTAAGTCAATGATGGCTAAAAAGAGGTAAAGGTTTATACTACTTCTTCAACAAAGCATAAAAGACAATGAGCATCTCAAAGTTCACAATTAAACCTTTGTATCATATCATTAATGCAATAAATACTAATTTAGCTCATATACAATGTTGTTGCATCACTATATAATGTTTCGCATCGATGACGCCAAGCTTCTTACCTCGCTAACAAATAATTTAAGGAGAGCACGACGTTTCATAAACAAGCTTGCCAGGTACAATCAATAGCTCAAACCAATCAAAAGAAGGTGACAAAGTCAAAACGCTGAGGTCAAAACAAGAGATTAAAGAAGGTATGACGTCACCTATAATAAACTTGTTGCAGTTTAAGTTAGCTTAGCTACAGTTGGTTTCGTCAAATTCAACCAATGAAAACCTGTAAAACTTCTATGGCTATGAAGAGATAACAAGGCCGCGACCTTTCTATCCAAAGCGTTTAATTAGGGCCAAACGCTATCAGCTTAGGTTAGTTCAAATCGCTAGGGTTAGATCTTAGTTAAGCCGAGGCTCAAATAAAATAGTTTGAAAGAGATTGAGGTATAACAAGCTCAAGAAAGAGTTTCAGACTAGTGCCTTGGGTTAATGAGTCAAAGGAGATGAGACTAATGGTTTAGGAGAGGCTCAAACTTAAAAGACAAGAGTTAGGTTTGATGCCGGTGTTGCTATGTTGCCACCAACCCTAAAACCCTAAGAAGGAAAGACTACCTAGGTGTAGCCAGCTAGCTCAAAAGCTTCCTCTTCCTTAAGACTTATATAAAACAACAGCTTACAAGCACAAATCTAGTCAAAGTGTTGCTCATTGCCAAGGCTTTTCAAAACCCTAGAAGTAAACCCTAGGTGTAAACTAAATTAGGCCTAGGACTTCTTCTTTCTTCAACCGAAAGCGAAACTAACTCAAGACAAGAGGGAATCTAGTGTAGCTATTAGCTAAACTCCTTCAAATCAAATGGCTATAAGCTCTATTTCATGGGGACAGAAGCCACAACCTACTTGTGTGTTGGTTCCCTAGGGTTTCAAGGCGATTAAGCAATTAACAACAAGATAGAAATGAATGCAAATGTTAAATCAACAACCATTCACTCAAGAAGTTTTGATGAAAACACTATCATCATGAAGAAAAAGCATAATCCACATCCTAGTTGTAAACCTTCCAAATGAATAAGAACACCACTTGCCAAACAATAGCCTTCCAAAGAGTTGCGCCTCACCCAAAGAGATAGAAAAACCAAGAACAAGAGTTAAGAAATGATCTCTCAATGAGAGCAAGTTATGTTATGATCAAATGAGGAGAAAACGCCCTCTATTTATATGATACTTTGACCTTTAATTTACAAAATAGGGTCAACAAAATAGCCTATTGCTAGTTAACATTACAAATTTAATCATTTTGTCACTTTACATGCTAAATGCCAAAACATGAGCTAATAATGACCCCAGCGGTATTTTGATCCGGCCGCATAATCATCATCCACCGAGCAAGACGCTGGTTCCTCCCCGGGCTCCTCTAACCCCGCCACATGTGCCAGTAGCAGAAGCTCAAAGACGCACATGCCCCAGAATCGTCTGCTACCCCGGGTGGCGCCCCGATCATCAAGGTCGGGAATGGCCCGATTCGAGAGGCTGATCCCCATGTGCCAGGTCTCTCACAAAAACGCCCAAATGAGGGCGCCCTTCTTTCTTCTCTCAGGTAAGGGTTCGTCACCACTGGCCTCCGCCTTCGCCATCCCAACGCCCATCTATAGTGGGTTTCCACGGAGGTAACCGAATCCAACACTTCCCATGCGCATCATCCCTTCCGGTACCGCCCTGGCATGGTCCTCGACATCAAAGGCTACGCCTGTGGGCTCATATCACCTAGACATCATAGCGCAATGTAAATACATTCATCATTAAATATCAAATATATGCATAACATCCCTATCAAATCTTCTAAGAGCTCACAAGATTACAATGCACTCCACTATACAAAGCCAAGGAGACCGTAAGGCAACCAGTTGGCTAATACCCACAAGAAATGGAAAGTTTCCTCAAGGGGTTATTCAAACCATGTATAATGCATGTGATGTGGTTTTAGGGATGTTCATAGTCGACCTGTATCGTGTCGCCCGTAAGTTCCTTTTGTAGGAAGCATTGCACTGGCCATGGATGCACTTCTTTTCCAAGCCCTATTGCCTTATTATCTTTTATTTGCATTTTTACAGCCTGACTTAAGAGGACCGCCTGGTTTGGTGGGTCAGAAATGGTACCACCAGTATTCCGTAGAAACAGAGGTATTGGCTCAGATGATTTTGGTCACATAAACTAAAGGTCAATGCTCAGTTTGCAGGACCAGATGGTGGCAGCTGCCATACCGCTTAAATTAATTTGCGAAATATAATGGGTCAAGCCTGATGAGACCTCATCCTCTTAGTTAGGTTTTGCACTTCATTTATTTATCATTTCTTAGGGTCCCTTAGTTTACAGGCTTTTATTGCCTTCGGGGATCCCCTCGGCTAAGCATCTCTAGGTTTTCATTTTCCCATGGCTTTTATCTTTACCACCGCTTTTACCCTCTACTAGCCTTCTTCCCACAAGACAAGATGTACCTGGATGGTCATCCTAATGTGGCTGACTAGGGGAAAGGGATGGATGATGTGGTTTTTAAGATGGTGCGATAATATGAGGGGAGTTGACGATGGGTCAAGAAAACCCCTTTGGTGGTTAACCAAACCCATGAATACCAACTTCTGCTAAGCTACCCCATCAATCACCCTACCGTTGTCAAGTGGATTAGTGTAAGATCCAAGCGCTTATCCGAAATGAAAGAGATCTAATGCATACATAAGAAGCGGTAATGATCAAATATACATACCACGATACCGGACAGTCTGATTCTCATGGAGTAAGAACCTTTCATGCAAGCCTGTGCCGGTAGTGATGGAATGTACCGGCCGGTGACAAGTATGGTCAGAAGAAGAAAGATGGCCCTCAAGGGCCATCTCGTCAATCGCCGCATCTATGTCTAGGGACCAGGCCTCAGGAGACGATGATCTCCTAGTTATCCCTAGATATCAGGGATACCATCTAGCTCCAACTCAAGGACATGCACTCTATCGTGAGCCGTATGAGAACTCGCTCAGCAATCTCTGGCGTAGAGCTGGGACCTGCTCACACTCGACGAAAGGGTATCAGCGACAAAAGACAGGGTGTTATTGACACCCCGTAAAGAAACATCTTATACATGATAATTGTGCATACAAGGTAGTAAATAAATGTGCATACAAGGCAGTAAAACAAGAAAACAATCAAGTTGCATATATAACAGTAAACAAAAAATGCGGTATAATACACGGAAATGACTACCTACTTATACTTACCTGTACCATCATGTGTCGGGAGGATAATAACGCTTTAAATACAAAGCGCTCAATCGGTAACTTAAAAATTTCTCCTTCCATTGCATTTCTAGAAGCTGAAAGATATATACCAAAAACAACTTCCATCTATATAGGCCTCCCCACAAATGCCAAACTTCTTGTGCATACCAGGTTTCTCTTTTCTCTTGTCCCATAATAACACAAGATCTCCTTCACTGATTTTGGCCTTGCGCTAAAGGTACTTCTTACTTGTCTTGGTTCTTCAACATCTCGACTCCAGCATTTCTTCTCGAAGTTCCCGCCCAACTCTGTATTACCGGTTGTTCCTTCCCTTTGATCGCCTCCAAAGATTCGTCGCGCTGTCGCATAAACTGGCGATGGTAGACCGGAGATTTACGTGGAGTTTTGCTTCTAAGTCCGTGATACCGTACCTCAAAAGGAGTTTTTCCCCGCGGATGTCTTTTTGTTGTTATTCGATCCGCTCAATAATCGCGATTTTAGTTTTCTATCCCATGACTTCTTATTTTCAAACCACCTTCTTCGCATTTATCATGGATTCCTTTATTGGTTGATTCTCGCTAGTCTGCCCCTTGTGGATAGTAATTCGAGGAATGAGACAAGGTAACGTCAGATTTGAAACATAACTCAACCATAGCATAGGAACTAAAAGCCTTCATGCGATGCCCTGGTGATCTGTAAGGTACTCAAACCTTGTTATACGCGATCTTCCAAGAAATTCATGACAACCTCTTCGGTGGATTTCTTTGTAGGAATTGATTCAACCCACCTAGTGAAATAATCAGAAGCGTCAAAACTATCGGTCATTGCTCGAAGCTGTCCCTTGACTCACCAATAAAAAGTCCAAAACCCACCGCTGAAAAGGTGCTTCTACCACCATCGGCTGCAAAGGTCGTGTCGGAGCTTTCAGCTTCCGTTCGCGAAGCAACAGGAGGTCGGCAGACCGATTCTGTCAGATAAGCATCCGGTATATCGGCCAATAATAATCGCTCGATTCTTAGGGCGTTGGTACGTGCAACAAAATGCCCACCACAAGATCCGTGAGTGTAACTCCTTCAAGATCTTTTTTTCCTCATCCTGGTTCACGCATCGGCGTATAACAATCAATCGATTTTCCCATCCTAATTCATCTTCTCATTAAGCAATACTTCATGGCTTTCAATTCAAAGCTCTTCGCTTGTATTGTCCACCGTGATGATCGTGATTACGACAAGTTCTTCAAGTAATAGATCTGCGTCGAGTACCATTCATCATACCCTAATTCACCGGTTATTACATTTACCGCCAGTTACCAATCATAGCCTTCTTATTGCTTTTCGCCAACACCGGCTAACCCTTGTCCCTTCACCATCTTGGTGGGTTTTATCGTTTGCCTTGGATTTTCAAACCCACTTCCTCGGTGCCCATACAGTCTGCTGTGACAAGATATCCGGCAATGTACACAAAAGCCTTGATCTTGTTAAAACTTACATAGTTCCCAAGTGCCGGAGGGACTTGACGCCAAAGCCGTGTAGTTTGTTTTTCTGGATCGTAGTTCACTCTCACCCTCGGGACTTTTCTCATAAAGGCTACTGGATGTTCAAAGTTGTCAGCATGCTTTTGCATCAATACGCCTGCAATGGTATCCCTGGATGCAAATGAGAAAATGATGAAATCTCGCTAAAATTAGGACTGATCAATACGGGGGCTTGAGAGATGGCGTCCTTGATATATTCAAAATATCTGTCAGTCTCTTTTCCCCATCTGAAAGCAACATCCTTCTTCAGCAAAGCACTCAGGGGTTTTATCCTTTCTGCAAAGTTAGGTACGAATCTGTGTATGAAGTTGATCTTTCCGAGTAAGGATTGCAAAGACTTTTTGTTAACTAGAGGACGGACATCCTTTATTGATTGATCCTTTTCCCGTCAATGGACACTCCCCCCGATGAAGCCACATGTCCCAGCAATTTTCCTTCATCAATCCCAAAATACTTCTTAGGCTTTAGCTGAAATGCCATACTCCATGCATCGCTCAAAAACAGTTCTAATATGGGAAAGGTGATCTTCCTTTCTTTGGACACCACTATGAAATCATCCTGATAGATTTCAATAAACTTTCCAATCAACCCCCTAAAAGCATAATCCATTGCTCTTTGAAAAGTTGCCCCTGCATTCATAAGACCAAATGGCATCCTCGAGTACAGTTCTGCTTAGTAAAAGCAGCCTTTGAGCTGGTCCTCCTTTGAGCAAAAACTTGATTGTATCTCCGAGAAACCGGCCCAACATTGGATATCATTCCCACTGACTCACGGCCGAGTAGGTGTTCCATGTTCGAGAGAGGACAATTTTCTTTAGTGACGCTTGGTTGAGATCATTGGTAAATCAACACAGCGGATGTTCCAGTTCTCCTAACAACAAGATTTTACACATCCAAGAAGAATACCGGAGAAGCTATGATACCGCATCAACCATCTCGGGTTCCTTTGTATTTGCCAACTTTGGGTTGATATGCTTCAGCTTTTTTCGGAATGGTTTGGCTCCTTCCGTATGTATAGCGTGCTGGATGACATCTCCTCTATGGGCCTTCGCTCATCATATAATTCCATAAAACATCTCCACCGGATGAGATTGAGTATTGCCTTTCTTTCCTTTTTGGTAGTTCCCTTTCCTATCTTGATTGTTCTTGGATTCATCTCAGCACTCGAATATTGAATTCCAAGGCTTCCTGATCTTGCTTATTGTTTAGTTCTTCTTCCTTTGAAAAACGTCATGTCTATCAAAAGATCTTCCAGAGGGAATGCACCCTTCGGCAAGGTGTTGTTTTGTAAGTTGATAACCTCCAAGTTCATAGATTCAACCAAAAGATTTTTTTGTATATCTCAGAATTTGTCAGTTTCATGAATCAGATAATCCATCATCATCATGGAATACTTGCCAATGCTCAAAATTGTCAGGAATAGAAGGTCTAAAGAGGACTCCATCTTGCAATCGATCATGAAGAGGTCCTCGCAAGGTTGCATATTGGACGCCGAAACAGCCAGAGCATCCGCAACATGATTCTCAAGCTCGAGGGATCTGGCCAAGTGACATCTTTTGAAAGTTCGTTTATCAGCCATGTCTCGGTACTTCTTTAGTTTTTTCATTCTTGGCTGCAAATCTCATCAGAACCTATGAGACGATGAGATCCGAATCACCCTTTACTTCCGGGATAGTAGCTCCCTTGTCGATGGCCAAGTTGAGTCCCATAAGAGCCCTCTCATATTTAGCTACATTGTTAGTGCAATCAAACTCCAATCTATGTAAGAGCTTATAGAAAACCTCACCATAGTCAATACATCTACTCCCCGCGACTTAATCTACTGTTTGAGCATGATCCACAAATTCCAAAGTCCGCATTCCTTCCTCAGTTTCTTCTATTGTGTCCATTCACTTTTCCTTCTTGAAATGAAACCAACTATTCAAACCGCTTATTGATGCATAGAAGCATCTATTTCATCGATCTTTCAACCGATGCTGAAAAGGTTTACTCGCTAATATACGTCCCCCTTCGTGATGAGGGATGACAACTTCGCATTGTTCGCGTGAATGATTCCATCTAAATGTGCAATAAGCTCATCACAAACGATAATCCCAAACTTATTAATATCACCAATAACAAACACATTCATTTGGAAAGGAGCATCGGGGTAGGTATTAAAACCACTTCGAGATCTTCAATGGCTCCTTTCACAAAATTGTCCTTGGTGTTAAACAGCGAGACTTTCAAGCCCAATTGTTGCATTACTTCTTTCGTCATTATATTGGCTTTACTCCGGACATAAGAACACAATTGTGAAGGAGAAGACCATTTACTTGAAGAGTAACATAAAAGGGTCTGAAAACATGCTTTCTTGGAATTGGATCTCCCACCTGATTTATGAAAAGAGAAAGATCTTGTACCGACCTCGATCCAATTCCTCATATGTCTACCTAATTCATCTTCTGGATGAGTCCTTTTTAGAGGAGGTTCCTGGGGAGAAACATCATCTTGAGAAAGGGTCCATTTCCTCATAGTATGAGGTAGTTTGACTTGGAGGATGCTTGGATCTTTTGGTTCTAGTATTGTCTGGCTACTTGATCTTGTGGATTTACACCATAAGAAATTTCTTCAAAATCAAAGCTTCCCCAACTTCAAAGGCCAATTCTTGTGCTTCCTCCAAGGTTATTGGTGATCACGCTTTCTTAACTTCGAATTTCAAAGTTTCTTCCAAAGTGAAAAGGTACCAATCGATGATAGCTTTTTCTGAACCAACCTTTGATCGTATCTTCTTTGAGGACGATGAACCTCGCCGCTTGAATTTCTCCTATGCTTTCAAGTAGATCCTTTGTACATACCGGTATACCAAGAAAAATTCATGCAAATTTTCTTCCACACACCACCTCACTCTAAAGGCATTTTGCATCTCTTCAACGTTCTTTATGCTTTTTGCAGGAACCATATCAATCCATCCTTTGTTTCTCCGGAGCAAGAGAGTTCTAGCAGCTTCATGAACATCGCCAAGATGACTTTGATCACCCAAAAGCAATCAAATCCATCGTTTTAATTAAACCAATGTGAATTTCCGTGAGCTTCTTCTCCTGAAGTGAAGAAAGGTAGCCGAGTGGGTTCCCACAGCACATCATGTTCTCTCCTGGATGTTATCAAATCAAAGCATTCATCAGAGACCACTTATGAGTGATCCTGCTGATTGTGAGGTGGAGGATTTGTTGTAGTGGTGGTTGTAGTCATAGTGGTAGTTGTGGTAGCCATAGCAGGATTTGAGTAGATTTTTCCACTACGAGTAATCATACTCAAAGGAAGTCTCCTTCCAAAAAGTGACTTAACAACATGTGAATTAGCAAGAGGCTTCCTTCGGTGGGGAGGGTTAATTGCATCTTTCTTTGTTTCAGGGAGTCGCCAGATAGTTTCCTTTGAAACTATCAAAGAAATAGGGGAAAGGCTAGTGGGAGTCGCTGTAAGAAAAGGCTACCAAAGGTGCTGAGGAAGGTAGACTTCAAGTTGTTCTCAATCCACCAAAAATGTTACTTCTCCATCGTTTGTAGGAAGGGTTTAAGTAACTTGAGTCGAGGTTTAAAACCGGCGTAACAGTAGCTTCTCCACCCACTGTCACCCGATGGGGGCTCTTTCTATTTAGGAGGGCTAGTCCAAGGGAGACGCCCCTATGTAACCGGGTTCAAGAAGGGCTAAGGATAATGATCAAGATAAAAGCGTCTCTTCAATGGGTACCAAGTATGAGATAGTCACTGAAGATGTTCCATCGATGATGCCCCTGCTATGCAGGACAAGTATGGCAAAATAGAATATGTGCTTTGGCAAGGTTAGTAATTTCCATGAAATTAATGACTATCTTCCAATACATATATATGAGCAAATGATCAATGCTATTATTGACTTAAGTCAATGATGGCTAAAAGAGGCAAAAGGTTTATATCACTTCTTCAACAGCATAAAAGACAATAGGAGCATTCAAAGTTCACAATTAAAACCTTGTATCATATCATTAATGCACAAATATTTCAATTTAGCTCATATACAATGTTGCTGCATCACCTATAATGTTGCTGAAATAGGTGTGACGCCAAGCTTCTACCAACAAGTCAATTTAAAGGAAGAGCAATTTAATGCTTTGCCAAACAAGCTTACAAATGTAATCAATAGCTCAAAACCAATCAAAAGAAGGTGACAAAGTCAAAACGTTGAGGTCAAAACAAGAGATTGAAGGTATGACGTCACCTATATAAACTTGTTGCAGTTTAAAGGCCAAGAAGCGACTTTTTGTCAAATTTAACCAATGAAAACTTGTAAAACTTCTATGATGTGAAGTATATACGCGCCTACCCTTCTATCCAAGCTGAATGGGCCAAACGTTATCAGGTTTAGGGTTAGTTCAAATCAGCTAGGGTTAGACGCTAAGTTAGCTAGGGTTTCAAAATAAAAATTAGTTTGAAAGAGATTAAGGCATAACATGCTCAAGAAAGAGTTTCTAGACCAGTGTCTTGGGTTAATGGAGTCAAAGGAGATGAGACTAATGGTTTAGAGTAGTGTTCAAACTTAAAGATAAGAGAGTTAGCTCTGATGGTACATATGGCAAGGCCACCAACCCTAAAACCCTAAGAAGGAAAGATTTAACTAAGTGTAGAAGCAAAGCTAGCTCCATTTCCTCTTCCCACTGCATCAAAAACTGCCACATAAGACAAACTAGGGTCAAAGTGTTGCTTCCATACAAGGCCTTTCAAAACCAGAAGTAAACCCTAGGGTGTAAACTAAATTAGGCATAGGACATCTTCTTCTTCAATTTGTGCCAGAAACTAACTCAAGACAGTTAGGAATCTAGTGTAGCCATGTAGCTACAAACTCCTTCAAATCAAATGGCTATAAGCTCTATTCATAGACATGAAGCCACAACCTACTTGTGTGTTATTCCCTAGGGTTTCAAGCAATTAACAACAAAGATAGCAATGAATGCAAATGTTAAATTAACAACCATTCACCAAGAAGTTTTGATGAAAACACTTACAAGATCATGAAGAAAGCATAATCCACATCCTAGTTGTAAACTCTTCCAATGAATAAGAACACCACTTGCCAAACAATACCCTTCCAAAAAGAGCTACCACTCCAAAGAGATAGAAAACCAAGAACAAGAGTTAAGAAAATGATCTCTCAAATGAGATAGTTATGTTATGATCAAATGAGGAGAAAACGCCCTCTATTTATATACTTGACCTTTAATTTACAAAATAGGTCAACAAAATACTCTACGTTAACATTACAAATTCTTAATCATTTGTCACCTCTACATGCTAAATGCTAAAACATGAGCTAATAATGAGACGCCGGGCCCCTAAAGGGGAGACGCGACTTCATTGCATAATCATCATCCAATCGAGCAAGACGCTGTTCTCCCGGGTTCCCAAACGCCATCGCGCTAAAGTAGCTTTCCAAAGACGCCGCTTTAAGCTATGCTCCGGGGAATTGTCCAAGCATGGTGGCGTCTTGATCATCAAGGTCAACGCCCCATTTGTAAAGGGATGATCCCCATATGCTAGGTCTCTACCAAAACGCCCAAATGAGGGCTACGCCCTTCTTCTTCTTCCGTAAGGGTTTCGTCACCACTGGCCCCCTGCCTCTGCCATCTCAACGCCCATCTAGTGGGCTCTTTCAGCCCCATGGAGGTCCGAATCCAATCATCTTCCCATGCGCATCATCCTCGGGTAAATTCCCGCATGGTCCTGTACATCAAAGGCTACGCTCTCCAATACTCATCACCCTAGACATCATAGCAATGTAAATCACATCTCATCATTAAAATTATCAAATATATGCATAACATCCCTATCAAATCTCTAAGAGCTCAAAGACATTGGCTACTTAATCTACCCGTACAGCTAAGGAGACCAAAAGGGCAACCTATTGGGCTAATACCCACAAGAAATGGAAAGTTTCCTCATAAGATCATACCGTTCCATGTATATGATGTGATGTGGTTTTAGGGATGTTCAGTCATAGTCGACTTGTATCGGTGTCGCCCGTGGGTGTTTGTAGGGAGGCGAAGAAATTGGCCATGGATGCACTTTTTCCAAGCCCTTATTGCCTTATCTTTCTTTGCGACATTTGCATTTTACTACAAGTTTTGACTTAAGAGTGACACCGCCAGCCTTGGCTTGGTGGCCGAAATGATGTACAAGCAATTCACTCAGTATTCTTTGCAGAAATGAGAGAGCTACCGTGATGAGACCCTCCTTCCTTTGGTCAAGCAACCAAAGGTCAACGCCTCGGGTTTCCAGACCAGATGGTGGCAATGTCATGCCCGCTAACACCTATGAACAGTACCGGCGGGTTCGTGATGAGACCTCCCATCCTTTGGTTAGGTCTTGTACGCCGCATGGTCATTTCTTCTTAGGTCCCTTACTATCGAGGCTTTCATTGCCTTCCTCGGGATCCTCGGGCGTAAGCATTCTAGGTTTTCATTTTCCTATGGCTTTTACCTTTTACCTGCTTGTTTTACCCCCTCGGCTCTTTAGCCCCTTCTTCCCACAAGACAAGTATACTCGATGGTCATCCTAATGGCCACTAGGGAAAGGGATGGATGAGCGGGTTTTTAAGATGAAAAGTGATAATATGAGGGAGGCGGACGATGGTTCTTCAAACCCCCCAGGTGGTTAACTGAAAACCCATGAATACCAACTTGCTGTTACCCCATCAATCACCCCAACAAGCAGTCAAGGGATTATGTAAGATCCAAGCAGTTATCCAAATGAAAGAGATCTAATGCATACATAAGAAGGTTATAATGATCAAATATGACACATACCATGATACCCTCACAAATTACCTCATGGAGCAAGAACCTTCGATGCAAGCCCAGCCGGTAGTGATGGAGGTCGGTATCGGCGTGGTAGGACAAGTATGGCTGAGAAGAAGAAAAGATGGGCCCTCAAGGGCCATGCTCAAGTCGGTCTGCTCTCGTACTCCATGTCTAGGACCATGTGGGCCTCGAGACATGATCTCCTAGTTATCCCTAGATATCGGGGATAACAAGACCCCCTTGTTTGTGGGACAAGGGACCCCCCTTCGCCCAGCAATTTGACTGGTAAAGTCTACGAAGGTATACATACCCTACCCCCCTCTGGATATAATATCCCAAGTAATGGTGAAAAGGAAAAATCAAAGGATACGCATGGCATTATATAGTGAGTTATAAAAGGGGGTGGCTCCTTTGTTTTATATGATAAATTACATGTAAGTTGTAAGGAATCGAGCCCCTCCCTTAAACATTGTTAAAACGATTTTATGTGGGTTTAAAGTAGTCGTGGACTATATTAAAAGGGGGCGGATTGATTGGTTGAAACCATGGGTCCTCCCATCAAGCAATATCATGAGGAAGCTGCCAAGTAAAGTCTCTCACATCCAAAGTAATTTATTAATCATTTTATGGTGTGGTTTGAGTTAGTAAGTGATATGGCGCGAGATTAGCACACATGGAAAATAAACCAGCCGCCAATGTAAGTAGAACCGCCACATTGTAAAGGGGCCTCCACGTCATAGTCATGGCACGTAAAAGAAGACCGCCCAGCAAATTAAATCAAGAATCGTGGGTCTTCCAAACAAAAAATAAAATTAAAAGGAGCCGCCATTCAAACTAGTCGTCACACCAACCGATCCTCTACCCATTTTGTTGGTTGATGCAAGCAACCTGGAATTTCAAATTTATCTTACTTGTCAAGTGAAAATTTGATGACGGTCATTTGCTTTTTGTGCCTGTCATTTTAAGTTTTAAGCAGATTCATTATTTTTTCTTTAATATACAAAAATTTGTAATGAAAATCTTTTAATGAAAAAAAATATAAAAATAAGGTAAATCTGTTAAAATGAAAGAGAAACGACATTTCAAGCCTACCTTCTAGAGTTGCTACCTATGGGCAACATCAAATTCCATTTACTGTTGCATTTACTTTTCGAACCAACCTCTCTAAAGTCCTATAGGTTATAGGATAGACATGTAGGTTATACAATAGAGCTTAAGTAAGCTAAGTACCTACTAAAACTTATGACGGGTTCCAATTTTACATGCCGGTAAATGCTGACGTGTAGATTAAGTATCTACCTGTCAAATACGTCTTAAAATGAAAAAAACGTCCTGTGGGACGTCAAATTCCAGGCCTGGATGCAAGTCGTGGCATCTCTAGAAAAGTCGCCATCCCCCAATTCAGCTGCTAACAACAGATAAAGGAGAACTGCCAGCGAATACGGAAGCTGTGAGCATAAAAATACTTTGGCTTGGTCAAAAGAAATTTCCATGGGTCTAAATCGTGGAGCAGGGTAGCCGTTGCACATTATTATCAACCAATCGCCCCATTTTTCTATCTGCTGACATTTATTACAGCGATTTGTTGGAGTTCATTGATCAAAGAATATAGTTGTTGAAGTTTGAAGGTGGTACATTCTTCCCAAGCAAGTTCAACATTTTTACTAGCTGTTGCACCTCACTCGTCAAGTCAAACCCCTTGTGTGGGTAATTTTTAATGTAAAAAATGATAAAATATCATTTTGGCTAAAGTGACTTAGTCTCCAACTTGTGGATGACAAGTCAGAAAAATATTTTTAAATGAGAGTGAGGAAACTAAGCCGGTACAATGAAAATGTATAAGGCTAGCCCCTACTCTCATTTTAGTTGTTGATGAATTGTGAGATCATTATGCCATTTTAGTTGAACTTTCATTCTCTTGAGTATTATGGTTGATTTTTCTATGCTATCTCTTCTTGGCTTATGAGTAATAGTGCTTAATAGAAGAAAGGATTGTTTATGCTTGGGTTGATTTGTAAGATTAAGAGCTTGGTCAATTGAGGGGCTACATAGCCATGTGGAGGGAAGGATCTAGGCTAGGTGCCTCATCTTTTCCCTTGGTGGTGTCGAGGGGCTAGGATCCAAGGGTTGGACACATCCTTTAGGGGATATCTTCAACAAGGAGAATAGCTTGCCTTTGCACCCATGCCAATCTAGTGGTTGGAGACCATCCATTGGGAGCTTTCCTAGCATGGATCTAAGATCAATCTATTCTTCTAAACTAAGGCGGGGTTGATAGTCCATCAACTCCTAACCCATTATTTAGTTCAAAGTCTAAAGTTGACTTAGAGGTGGTTGTGATCGCAACCGACGCTTGGAGGTGAAAAGGTAAGACCGGAGGTAAGTCCACTTTCTCTCAACCAACTTTATTTCGAAAAATCCAAATTCTTTTAATTTTCTGTTTTATAAAAATATAAAAAATACAAAAAAGATACATATACTAG
>SNQJ01S0221734.1:0-14408 GCA_010110895.2 Picea sitchensis
TTTAGATACCCACATACTTTCAATATAGGCTACATCATTCAGGATGTTGTTTGTGTGCAAGCTGTTTGTTTCATGGTTCGGTGCATTAATGGTTTTATTTAAAATAAGGTTTTACCAGACCTTTGTTATCGTACAATTTCTTTGAATAGAATGTACTTTGTGAATATAATCTTTGTTCTCTTTACTCTTCTTGGCTTTATATTGAGCAGTTCGTGAAGTATGCATACTTCAATTTTGCTTGCACTATGCTGTCAGTTAAGCCTGTGCGCTGAGCAGTTAGAGTCAATGTTGCAGTTTTGGATTAAACGTCTTGTTTTGAACATCTTAATTTGTTTGGATAAATTATTTAAATGCCTCTAAGAGAGTTCTGTTTTTGGATAACAAGGATAAGAATAATTTTATTAATGCCCTCAAATGACCAAGTAATAGGTCAATGGGACTAGAGATTACAACCAGTGGCCACTAAACAGTGGGAGTGTCTTAGGAACTACTAAGTAAAACATGTTTGGAGCTTCGTATTGTTGAAATTATTAAAGTTTTCCAGGTATCTTGTGTATAGAGAGAAAAACTGTATTTCGAAGTAGAGACTGCCTTCTTTACATTGACATCTTACTTGATTATTCATCATATGATCTCTTCTTGGCTTTATATTGAGCAGTTCGTGAAGTATGCAAACTTCAGTTTTGCTTGCACTATGCTGTCAGTTAAGCTTGTGTGCTGAGCAGTTAGAGTCAATGTTGCAGTTTTGGATTAAACGTCTTGTTTTGAACATCTTAATTTGTTTGGATAAATTATTTAAATGCCTCTAAGAGAGTTCTGTTTTTGGATAACAAGGATGAGAATAATTTTGTTAATGCCCTCAAATGACCAAATAATAGGTCAATGGGACTAGAGATTACAACCAGTGGCCACTAAACAGTGGGAGTGTCTTAGGAACTACTAAGTAAAACATGTCTGGAGCTTCGTATTGTTGAAATTATTAAAATTTTCCAGGTATCTTGTGTATAGAGAGAAAAACTGTATTTCGAAGTAGAGACTACCTTCTTTACATTGACATCTTACTTGATTATTCATCATATGATGGTTTGCTGGAAATTTTACAGGTGAAGAATCCATGGCCTAATGTTGATGCACATAGTGGGGTGTTGTTAAATCATTTCGGCTTATCTGAGGACAGGTCAGAGATCTAGCTTAGATATATTGAACTATGTTGCTTTTGTAGTAGTTAAAGTATGGAGCATACGCTCTAGAATCACATCATACCTAAATATTTATGCTTTGAGAGAGTTTTCCAGTTAATGCATACCTGAGTGGTTAAGCTTGTTGAACGTATGGAAAATTGAAATACCTTCAATTTCAAATTCCCGTTGCAGAGTTTGCATCTTGAATTCGTTCTTGAGGATTGTTTAATTCACTCTTTAAATATTTTCCTCTCAGGTAATGGGCTTACACATGTCTATTTTTACAGATTTTTTACCGTACTTTTTGGTGTCTCCCGATCACTTGGTACCTTATCTCAGGTATTATTATTCAATGTTCAATTTTTCAAGTCACTACATTTGTGAGCTCTTCACAAATATTTCAGTATTTTAATATGAATGATGGTGTGAACAGCTCATCTGGGATCGTGCTCTTGGATTACCCCTCGAGAGGCCGAAAAGTGTTACAATGGATTGGCTTGAGAGCTATTGCAATAAAACAGCTGCAGCAGTAGGCGCTTGATCATTCATTGTATGGGCGTTGAGTTGTCTGAGAGATTAGTGAGAAAATGGTCAAAATGAGCATTTGAGATACCTACAATTTTGGCATATTTTTTCAGCCGGAGATGTGGTAGTCATTTGTCCAATATTCTTGCTTTTGACTTTTTCATTTATACCATATAGAGTTTCTGGTAATGGAATTTCAATAAGAATGCTCTGAAATGTTGCACGGTATTCCTATTCAAATTTTTGGCCAGGGCCCATCTTCTCAAAATATAAAACTTACTAAATAAAGAGAATATTGATAGCTGAGAAGAACACAAGGAACCTGCCATCAGCAATGCAGAAGTTGCTCTGTAGCACGTCTCTATAGTTTTGGTTATTGATTTTTTCAAAATGGAATACAAAGTTATGTATAGATCTATGATATAAGTAGAAGGGGATCCTTTGGGAATGTCAGTGAATTGCCTAGATATATAAAATTCAACTCAGGAGCTTTGGATTAGGATTAGCTAAATCTGGAGATTCTGCAAATGCTTTTTAGACAATACTTGATTGAAGACTCACAATTACCTGAATAGTAAATAAGGTTCAGTAAGTCATCTAACAACATCTGTTTGTTAAAATTTTCAGCAGATGGTAACAGATTCTCAAACCGTAACAACTAGATAACTTTGAACTACTATTAAAACTGCATATTGATCTATATGCTGAAAAACTGAAACGCATCACACTGAAAAAGTACAAGCAGCGAAAGTGAAAGTGTGTCAAACCTGCTACTTCTTAACTTTGAATTACTATTAAAACTGCATATTGATCTATATGCTGAAAAACTGAAACGCATCACTGAAAAAGTACAAGCAGCGAAAGTGAAAGTGTCTGTCAAACCTGCTACTTCTTAACTTTGAACTACTATTAAAACTGCATATTGATCTATATGCTGAAAAACTGAAACGCATCACACTGAAAAAGTACATGCAGCGAAAGTGAAACTCTGTCAAACCTGCTACTTCTTTCTCATTAAATCTGAAAATGATATATGCTATAATGAACTCAGAAAATCGCTTCACTACTTGAAGCCCACAGAATTGAATACTCAACTTTACTCCCATTTGTTGCTTTTGCAATGGAAGTGAAGGGTCATGGGTTACAATCAAGTCGGACCCTTATGCCTAGACTGCATGGAAAATTTGGAGGAAGAAATATGCTCCAAAGGACTTCCATGTACTTGGCCTCTGCTGAACTAAGTGTCATTGAGGACTGCTTCCTGCTGGACTAAGGATATAACCCTGAACCCAAATTGAAACAATAACCTGAAGTACTCTTCCTGTCCCCTACATGATACATCTCTTGCCCAGTGAGAATCAACAAATTCATGCAACAATAAATCACCATCTCTCTTATACCTCAGACCATAGTGAACTGTATGCTCTTAAAGTATCTAAGTGCGTGTTTTGCACCCTGTTGACCCAAAATTTTGGCCCAACTGATTTTAAGAAGCCTGCAAAGAGTTGCAAGTCTCAGAACAAAATATTGTCTCATTACTTTGCCTATTATAAATTATGAAAAGCAATACAAAGATAGGTAGGGGTCCCAATAGCAAATCATTAATTTGCATGGAAACATCTTTTGTGCAAGTCATAGTTGCAATTTATGATCCAATGGAAGAAGCTAATGGTGTTAATGTCATTCTCATAGTGGTTAAGCATATATTCTGAAGCATTAAATTTTCTTTAAATGTATATTACATTTTGAAGACTCTTCATATGGTTATTAAGCTACACATTCAACATGTCATGGTATCAAAACGATTATATAATGTTTGCACTCAAGAGACTGTTGAGATCGTTCACATGACGTTAGGAAGTGATAGAATATACATGGACCAATTGTGCTTTGAACCATTGTTGAGATTTGGTAGCCTGGAGGTACTTCTGCATTGGTGACGCCCAACATGCATTGACGATTAAGACATCTTTTGGCTCTGTTTTTTAGAAGAATATTGTGCAAAGAGAGTGAGATAAGTTCTATGTATTTAATGCTGATATTAATGCTATTGTAAACTCATAAATATTTCCTAGAGCTCAATAATAAAATCTCTTTGAACTAGTTTTGTTGTGTGTTATATCTTTGCATGTGTGTGTATGATCGACATGACAATCAAAGGCCTGACGATCCCTCTGTGACTAGTGCTCGTTTGTTACGTGCACCTGCTTTCCTCGGGTTCCCATGTATGCCCTCCTCATAAGCGCAAGATTTGACAACGAAATGCTAGTCCAAGGTAGCTCCAATTTTTTGGGCGGCTTTTGCTATTTTAGCGGTTTTGTAAATTCATCCCGGATTAAGGATTAGGGTTTTGTATCTACCAAATACCTAAAAGCATTGTATATATATTGTATAGTGAATGGTGAAATTCGACATAATGAATATAAGAAAGGTTTTCTGGCTGAGGGCTCTCCTAGATAAAATCTCTCAGGTACTGTGGTTGGAGCCATTGATTAAATTTTGTTTTGTTTAAGAATCTATATGCATCGGGCGCATTTCATTGTGTTTAAAACTTTACATGTGGTATCATAGCTCCTTTTTGTCTTCCCGTATGGACGCCTTTATTGAGGGTTTGGTCCGGTTCGATAGATCAAGTTTATCTTGGTCCTGATAAACCTAGGTTTAGTGGGAGCTTTTGTGGTGGTGAGATTGAAAGATAGAAAGAGGAATGATGAGCTCATTCAGAATCGTAGATAGAGAAGTTCAACGGTAAAAACTTTGAGCTATGGAAGCTCAAGATGGAGGACCTTATTTCAGACAAAGAACAATGGATCGCCGCGGATCCCGTACACAACCCATCGGGTACACCGCCTACTAGCACACATGCTACTAGTACACCAACTATTTTTGGGTGGTTTTTGCTACTTTTAGTTGCTTCATAAATTAATCCCAGATGAAGGATTAGGGTTTTGGTATCTACTAATAACTAAAAACATTGTATATATATTGTACAAAGGAATGGTGAAATTGAGAATAATGAATATAAGAAAGGTTTTCTCCGTTGAGGGTTCCAGTATAAAATCGCGGACTATGTGAAATGAGCCATCGACACTTCGCTTGCTTTAAGAATCTATATGCATTGTTTTACTTCATAGGTTTAAACTTCATGTGGTATCAGAGCTCGCTTGTCAGAGGACGCTTTGTTGTTGAGGGTTTGGCTCTTGGCCTTTGATAGATCAAGTTTTATCTTGGGTCTCATGGATAAACCTCGGCTTGAGTGGGAGCTTTGGAGTGGTGATTTGAGTGCGTAAAGAGGAATGGCAAGTTCTTTCTTAATCGAGATAGAGTAGTTCAACGCAGAAAACTTTGAGCTATGGAAGCCGAAAATGGTATGGACCCTGTAGACAAAGAACAATGGATCGGGGTGGATCCTGGTACACAGCCTAACCGTACACAACCTACTAGCACACAAAATACCAATACACCACCTACTAGTACACAAAACTACTAGTACACCACCTACCAGTACACAAACTTCTAGTACACCAACTACTCGGTATGTTGAAGGAAGATTGGGAGAAGTTGGACATAAGAGCAAGGAGTAATATTCGACTGCCGCGACGGGCTTTGTTGAATGTCTCATGAGAATCTATAACCAAGGAACTAAGGGATAAGTTGGGGAATTGTATCAATCAAAGTCCCCGGTGAACACGCCAGTTTCTTCTGAAGAAGTTGTATCATCTTAGGACAGATGGAGATTCTCGCGGACAAAACATCATTCAAATGCCTTTAATACTCCGGCAAGTCAACTGGTCTCCATTACACACGATTGCAAATAAAGATAAGTGTATTACTTTGTTATGTTCTTTGCCGTACTCTTGGGATAATCAGTTGTAGCAATTGGTAGTACCACTCAATCTACATTGAAGTATGAGGATGTAGTTCCATCCTTGTTATCATAAGAGATAAGGCAGGAAAACATGGATAGTCACAACACGATGTTTTATTTGTAAGATACGCATCTAAGACAGAACCTGTAAGCTTCTGGTGAGATCTAAATCTACGTAGATCTAAGTCTCCGTGAAAATATTTGAGGAAATATTTCTTATAATGACCTGTTTTACCACACTTCCAGCATTATAAGAAAGATTGCAGTTTAAGAAGGTTGAAAACCAAAGGAATCTGATAGTAACTCTTCCATTGGCTTAAAACCTCCAACGAAGAAGGAGGTGATGTTTGACCACATCTACAAGTACACATGCAGACCGTGATGTATGGTTGATCGACTCAAAGGCTGATAACACATATGACTCCTCATAGGAGTGGTTATCCTAATACGAAAATATGATGGTGGTGATGTATTCCTAGGAGATGACCTTCCGATAGCAAAAATCTGGGACGTGGAAGGGTTAATTCGCTACTAAAATATGGAAGGATTAAAAAATCTCCCTGGGGTTTTGCACATTCCAAAACTAGCCAGAGCCTAATATCTGTAAGGCAGATGGATGATGTAGGAGTGGATCCTATATTTGGAAAGAACAACTGCAAGATGGTACCAGATAATGATGTCGACGAGGAGTTCGTGGAACTCGGCATGTTGTTGGGAAACACTTCATACTAATGGGTGTAATGCCTGTCCCGGAGCGCATAAATAAATAAGACAAGACCGATATCATCTCTGAAAAGAAGACCATGTCAGTAAGTAATCAAATACTGGGGCATATTGAAGAAAAAGGCCTTCAAACACTACACAAGAAATGTATGGTTGAAGGTATGTCTAATCACACTTTGGATTTTGATTTCTCAGAACATTTGCATATATGGTAAACAAAATAGAGTAAGATTCCCATTTGTTACAAGAGCAAAGGGGATCTTAGAGTTGATACACAATGATGTGGTTTGGACCGTTCTCGCTCTCTATTCCTAGGTAAACTGGTATTATGTCTTCATTCATAGATGATTTTTCATGAACACATATCTTATTTTCTTGGAAATAAATTTGAGGTATTTGATAAATCTAAAGAGTTTAAGGGTCTGCAGAAAATCTACGCAGAATAAAATAAAGGCATTGAGTAATCGATAATGGTGAGAATCTTATGAAAATGAATTCAAGAATCAGAAGAAGTGTGGTATAGCAAGGCGCGTATGACTACTCCATACACCCTCACCAATGGAGCTGCGTAAAGGATGAATATGGAAGACCACGAAAAAGAAAGGAGCATGCTCAACTGTGCCAAGTTAGGACAAGAATTCAGGGCGTGAGGCGCGGTACAACATGTTACCCGATCAATCAATCACTCAACAACGTTGATGATAAAACTCCACACGAGGTTAGAAGGAGTTCCTGAAAGAAACCTCTTCAACGAAGTGTTTGGTTGTGATGCTTATGTACATGTTCCAAAGGAAAATAGAAGTAAGTTGGATAAAAAGCGTTTAAAAGTGTGGTATCTTTATTGGTTATAAAAATGGTGTGAAAGGTTATAAGCTTGGAAACCCATAAACTGGGTTAGAAAATTGTTTACACGAGATGTTGTTTTCAGAGAGGTAAAAGATGTGTCCAAACAGAATTCCTACCAACGCAAGACTTAACCGAGAAAATAGAGTTTGAGTTGATGATGCAAAATATGAATCATCCTAAGAAGAGGAAGCGTAAGAAGAAGAAGAAGAACCCTCATACCTCAAGATTGAGGAGACTGAGAGATAAAAGGCAACCGTGAAAGATATAGTCCACCGATTGCCTCAAATTTTGCTTTTATCTTATTATCAGATGATGATCCCGAATCGTCAAAAGGAAGCAGTTGAATTCAGAGATAGTAAACTCGAAGAAGGCCATGGCTGAAGAAATAGATGCCTTGGACAAGAATGAGGCATGGAATATAGCTGAGTTGCCAGCCTAGAAGAAAATATGCTTGTAGCAAATGGTTGTTTAAGAAGAAGTTTAATGCACAAGGTGAAGTGGAGAAATACAAAAGCTCGCTTAGTATCAAAAGGTTATTCCTAGGCAGAGGGAATTGACTTTGGCGAGATTTTTCCTCCGCTAAGTTAACTTCATTAGATTTCTTTATCTATTGTTGTCGCTTTTGATCTTGAAGCGGAACAGATGGATGAAGACAACATTCCTACATGGAGATCCGAAGAAGAAATCTACATGAAGCGCTAGAAGGCTTTGGCAGTTGAAAGGAAAGAAAGAGATGGTTTGTGTTAAATAAGTCACTATGTGGTCCTATAATGCTTCTGTGATGTGGTATCACCAAAAGTTTGACACATACATCCTTGATTGGGATTTGTAAGAAGCGTGGGTCGGACACTCAGGTATATTCCAAGTGTGTTGGTAATCACTTCATTTATGTAGTGTTGTGTATGTTGGATGACATGTTGTTGGTAGGGAAATAACATGGATGTTATCAAGGAGGTGAAATGCCAATTATCCTCCAAATTTGACATGAAGGACCCTGTCGCTTAACTTCTTCCTGGGAATGGAGATTAAAAGAGATCAGGTAAACATGAAACTCGTTGAATCTGAGAAAATATGTTGAGACAATATTGCAGAGGTTTAATATGCATGGAAGTAAAACCTACTGTTCCTATTCCTATAGGTGTAAAGACTACAGAATGGCTAGTCCCAAGACACAGAAGAAGAAGAGGACATGTCCCATGTTCCATGCCGCTGCATTGGCAGCTTGATGTATGCAATGGTCTCAACATAGATCGTGATTGCACATGCAATGGTCTCAGACTAGACCCGCATATTGCACATGCAAAGGGGGAGTTTTGATGTATGTCAAAACTGTGGAAGGAGCATTGGACAACAAAGAAGAGGGTCTTCAGTATCTCCGGCACTACCAAATATGGATTGTGCTGCTACAGCTATCTCAAGACATTACAGGCCGACATACATGGCTTTGTTGGATAAAGATCAATGATCTCGATCACGTAAGATCTACAAGTGGGTATGTGTTTAACTAATTTCTCCTCCAAACAAATTAAAAACATACCCACTTGTAGTGGCACTCTCAACTACATTAAATACATGGCACCACTCATGCAAGCAAGGAAGCAAAGATGGTTACAGATTGTGTTCAAGCATTGGGTTGGTACAACGAGCAATGAGATTAGATTGTGACGCTCTCAAAGTAATATTCCTTGCAAAGAACCCATATTATCATTCAAGACAAAGCATATTGATGTACGGATCATTCTGTGAGAGACATGGTTGAGGAAAAGAAGGTGTTATCGAAAATGCTTGACACTTTGAAGAATGTTGCGATTCATCGACAAAGTCCAAGGAGCTACTTAAAAGTTCTCCGGTGTGATAACAATGGCATCACGCTCGATTGTTGACTATATAATCCCCGGACCCCTAGATGCAAAGAAACAACAAGTGGGAGAATGTTGGGTATGTATTATACTCTTTTCATGCCCTCCTCCGGCCACGCTTAACGCTTGGGGCAGCCTAATTTTATTTTAGTGTTTTTTGCCATTTTTAGTGGTTTTGTAAATTAATCTCTGATTAAGGGATAAGGGTTTTGGCATCTACTAATACCTAAAACATTGTATATATATTGTATAATGAATGGTGAAATTTCGCAGATAATGAATATAAGAAAGATTTTCCTGCTGAGGCTTCCGTATAAAAACTGTACTCGTATGGAGCCATTGATTAAATTATACTGCTTAAGAATCTATATGCATTGCTTTTACTTCACTGTGCTTAAAACTTACAGCTTTCCCATGTTGGGTTTTTCCAGGGCATTGCCTAGAATTTCTAGTGTTCTATGGTGTGAATTGTCTGTTGTTCATTGGTATTCCGCTGATGTTTTTATATCAGATTGTTTAGTTAATGTATTTCCGCTCATAAACTGTTGTAGAATACATGTCTTCTTGTTGCATTACAATCTTATATTTATTGGAGGTTGAAATCAAAATTTAACTAAGTGTTTGAGCCTCGCATTTACATGGTATCGTAGCTTAGGCCTGTTCAATGGACAACCTTGACAAGAGGGACACCAATGATTTGCTCAGCATTTGCTTGGAAGGAGGGAAAGAAAAGTTCTTTGTTAGTTGGGAAAAAATGACTTCAAGATCGTTTGAAGATTAGTTGAGGATCTCCAACCACCGCAGAATGGAAGGTGAGGATTACAAGTATTCTCAAGGAGAACAAGTTGTGGACATTTGCAAATACCATCATGATAGTACCTGTGTCAGATCCCAATGCTCTAGACATCCATGAAATGAAGGAAGCAAGAGCTCAGAGAATCATTTTGGACGGAGTCAGAGACCACTTTATTCCACATTTGGCTTAGAAGAAGACAACCAAGGACATGTGGGATGCATTGAATAATTTGTACGAGGCAAAGAAGAGAAATGAAAAATGGCTCTCTAGGACAAGCTCCATAGTACTAGGATGGCTAAGGGAGAGAGTGTGGCTCTATCTCACCAGAAAGGTAACAGTGAAGAGATGAGTTGGCAAATGTCGGAGAAGTTATTCCAGACTCAGAGTTATGTGTATAGCCCTCAAGGGCTTCACCAAGGAGGGAGGTTTTTGTGAAGTGTGTGGGGAGAGAGAAACTTCCAGATTGGAGCAAATTGTGTGACGATTTCACTCAGGAGGATCCTAGAGGGGTCTTAGGAGAAGGAAGAGGGTGGTTCAAACGAGCAAAATGTTGTTGTTGTGGGAAAGAGCAAGGAGAAGAAGAAAGACATGAACAAAGTGGAAATGTTTTGCATGTCACAAGATTGGCCACTACACTAGTCAATGTCCAAAAAAGAAGAAGTAGGGAAACTGTGAGGTCAACATCAATTGAGATTGCTTAGTTTGCAGAGAAATATGAGAGGGAATTTTCTCTAATGACTAGCCCCTTAGGGCAATGGTTGCCTAGCTGCCTCGAGGACATTGGAATGCGGTTCATGGACAAGGGACACAGCGTGGTTCATGGACAAGGGAAGTGTGGACCTCAATATGATGAGAATGAGGTCAATGTTCTTTAGTCTTTCAGAAATAGACTCAAAATGTTGTGTGGGTGTTGGTACCGACCCACAACTTGCATTGAAGGGGTTGGAAGTGTTAGATTCCAATTAGAGTCTAGGTTTTCTAGAGGTAGCCGAGGTGTTGTATATTCCAAAGATGACAATTAACTTGCTCTCAATGCCATCTTTGGAGATTGATGGATTTGGATTTACATTCTACTATGGCCAAGTATTGTTATATCCAAAGTGAGCGCCACCTTATTACACAACAATGCTGTTTATGTCGCATGAGAGGTTGTACAAAGCTAGTTGGGACTAATTCCATGGCTGGTCCCGATTTCGATTCGTGACCAGGTTCCAGAGTGGCAAAAGCTGTACAAGAGAGAGTTGATACCATGGACTTAGTCCTCTTCCAGGACTCTCTGAGGACTTAGAAGGCATGAGTTGACATAAATGGATGCTCATGAGAGTGTGAAGACTCCTAGGAGCATGTCTTCACATCAGATACACAAGCAGCCCAAAGAAAAGTTTTCAGAGTGCAATGGAGGTAGCAAGAGGGTCTTCTAGTTCAGAAGGAGCAGCTACGACAATGGATGGGATGATGGATTTGAAGACAAATTCTAGTGGAGGTCCCAGAAGCACCCCCCTTGTTAAGAGGGAGTGTTAGATTTGGTAGCTCAGAGGTACTGCTGCATCGGTGATGGCCTACATGCGGAAGCCGATTGAGCACATTTCTCCCTAGTGACTCTATTTTTATAAAGTCAAGCTGAGCCTTTTAATATTTTTGCGAATGTAAAGTGACTTTATGAGGGTGTAGGTCACTTAAGTGACTTAAGTGACCAAACGGACTCCATTGTCAGCTCTACCTCAAGAGAGCTGGATTATGGATTTTAGTCCTCTTTTGGGACTCTCATAGGACTCAATTGGCATGAGTTGACATAAATGGATGCTCATGAGAGTGTGAAGACTCCTAGGAGCATGTCTTCAGTTCATAGATACACAAAGGTACCAGCAAAAGTTTTCAATGCAGTGGGAGCAGAGATCTCTAGTTCAGAGGGAGCAACTACGACAACGGATGGGATGATGGATTTGAAGACAAATTCTAGTGGAGGTCCCAGAAGTACCTCCCTTGCTAAGAGGGAGTGTTAGATTTGGTAGCTCAGAGGTACTTCTGCATTGGCGATGCCCAACATGCGGAAGCGATTGAACACATTTCTCCCTAGTGACTCTATTTTTATAAAGTCAAGTTGAGCCTTTTAATTTTTTAATGTGTAAAGTGACTTTATGAGGGTGTAGGTCACTTAAGTGACTTAAGTGATCTCAACGGACGATTAAGTCACGACCATTGATCTCATGAGGGCAAGATTTGATTTTGATCGTCAATCTCATTGGAAGACCAAGGGTTAGGGCAATTACACATTAGAGCATGCATAAAGGGCGCACTAGAGGAGAAGATGACACACTTTTATCAAGGAGAGTGAAAGCGGGAAGGTGAAGAGTAACGCATCCCAAGAGAGACTGAGCTTAGAGGAAAAAGGAAACAACCAGAAGGATAGGCATGTATCCCAAGGTAGATTTCCACATTTATACCAATCCGTATAGTACATATTTGGGAAGGGCGTACAACATTTAGTGTTGGTCGTACAATAAGAGGGAGGAACATAAATTGAGGCAGCCATTCAAGAGTAGTTTGGCATGATTTTCTAGACACCTTGTTGTGAGAAATCCGCACATTAGAGGACTGTACAGTACAATAGTTCTCAGGCACGATTTTCGAGGCAAATTTGGAGTTGGTGTTGATTGCACTGGGTCGTACGACAAAGGCATGTTTTTCAAGGCAAATTTTGGCTCTGTTTTCGAGAAGAATATTGTGCAAGGAGAGTGAGATAGGTTTTGTGTATTTAATGTTGATATTAATGCTGGTGTAGACTCGGAAATATTTCCTAGAGCTCAATAATAAAATCTCCTTGAATGGTTTTTCCCTTGTAGGTTTTTCCAGGGACATTGCCTAGAATTTTTAGTGTTCTATGGTGTGATTTGTTTGTTGTTCATTGGTATTCCGCCACTGTTTTTATATCAGATTGTTTAGTTAATGTATTTCCGCTCATAAATTGTTGTAGAATACATGTCTTCTTGTTGCATTATAGTCTTAGATTTATTGGAGGTTGAAATCAGATTTAACTAAGTGTTCGAGCTTAGATTTTTATAACTATGGATATGCATGTTTGAGATTATGCGCAACATAATGGATGCAAGTTTGTTTTGTAACTTGTATATATGATTTTTTTTCAAAAGGATGGTTATATCATTTGCATAAGAGACAAAAGTATACCAAAATTTGTGAAATCAATCTCAAGAGTGAAAAACATATCATTGTATAGAACATGAAATAGGTTTTAGTCATATCATTTGCATGAAACAAAGACACAATGCAATTTATAGAAGTTAACCTTTGTAATATATAAAATATGTTGAATAAGGTACACTGTGACAACCAAATCCGGTTCACCAATTAAATATCCTAAATATTTGGAATACAATGTAGAAATTGACGTGGATAACATTATAATAAATATACGAGTAGTGATATAATAATATGAGATTATTACAATGAGAATGAGGGCCATATATATACCCTCGCAGGTGTGCCCTTTCGTGAAGAGACTTAACCCTTCATTATGAGGTGTATCTTCATTAATAATTAATAATTATTGATTATTCATTTATATTTATATTTTATATTATATTTGTATTTATGTTTGTTACATTGCCTTCCCCTTGAGAAATGTTTTGTCCTCGAAGCATATTTATGGAAGGCCTTGCGTCTTTGCTTTAGCTTGTAATGTCTTTGCTTGGTTCTTGGTTTTTGACACTGTTATGGTTGATGATACGAGGCAATACAAACTTCCGAGTGCTTAGCATAATTGTTGAATCGTCAAAAGAATCCGACCATCCTAAATTGATCCTTTATGAAACGTTGCACTTATATGATTCCCATAAAAAATTGTTCTCTAATGTATTGGCATCAACATTCTTCAGATGATAGGTCAATTGTTTTCCTTCTGAGCGATGTTGATATATTGATTGGTTAAGGTACATGATCTTGTGATTAGGATGTCGATAAGGTGCTTTCGTAGCTTGACCTTCTCTTATCGTGTGTGTAACCTTATCTTAGCCATTCATCTCTATTAATGCCCATTTACAACCTCATCCCAACATAACAAACATCGTTCAAGCTTAGCTAGACCTTGTCAATGATGGGTGTGTTTAATTTTTTAATGCTTCGCTCAAGCACATGTAGTTTATTTCAATTTAGCATGAACTTGAACCATAAACAATGCAACAATACAATATACAATAGTTGCAGTAACCAAGATCACAAGAAGAATATGTTGGAATTACTAAAACAACTGAGAGGGGGGGTGGGGGCGTGAATCAGTTGTAAATGAGCTTAAACAATTTTATGCCTATTAAAACATTATTAATCCTTCTTCAAGTGATCATCAACAATATACAACATATGGATAGTAAAAGTAAAGAACATCAGTCACACATAAAGTATACACAGAGACAAATTTTCACGAGGAAACCCATAAAGGGAGAAAACCTCTTCTTCTTCGAAATGATAGGCAGTCTTTTAAGTTCTGTACATCATCTGTAATTGAGCATCAACTCAATGTGAGGCTACTATCTCTGTTTTACAAGCTGCAACTTGTTTGAGAGCACCAACCTTCTGGTTTTTCTAGCACCAACTCC
>SNQJ01S0221735.1:0-14944 GCA_010110895.2 Picea sitchensis
TTAGAACCTAAGGCATGGCCTTCTTCCCTATATCATTTCCAAGACCTTGAGACACATACCTACTACTCAAAAACACCTAGTGGCACCGACATCCCCAACCATAGGTTGGAATACCCTCAGAAGGCCTTGTGTGGTTATACGAGGCATCATTATTAGCCCTAGATCGTTGAAAGCTTCATTTAAGGCCTAAAGTTCATGTTTCCTCCCTTGACCATGTCAAGGCCCCGAGACCCATACCTAGTGCTCAAGAATGTTAGTGTTACCTATATACCTAATTAGCAAAGGATGCCTTCGAGAGGTCATTTGTGGTGGTTCAAGGTGTCATTTATGGGAATAATAAGAAGTGGGATGTGAAGAAGATTGTAGAAATGACGCAAGAAACAATACCTCCCACCATGTATTACAAGTCTTGTGAGAGAAAGTGACACACCAAGACTACTGGAAATTACACCTCGATAAATGCCCCAAGAACTTCTAAAAGATAAAAGAAGAAGTAGTTGCACTACCATTCAAAAGGAGGGAGCTTTAATTAGTTTCACTACCATTCAAAAGGAGGTAGAATTAATCAATGAAAGTCCCACGGGCAGACTACCGACAACCCATGGGTTGAGGACGCAGACCCCTAGGCCTAGCCCTTAAAGCCAATCCTTTACTCGAAGTTATGGATCTGTTTTGTCGACTTCCCTTACCTACATTGTTCTATTAATCAGAGTCTATTCTCCTTGGAGACATGATGCAGTTATGAGTATGACCAGGCATGGATGATACTCAGTCCTCTAGATTTTCAAGGGTCGTTGAGGGTGCATCGGACACTACAAGACGTGTGATGCTCTTCCAGTTACTAGAACCTATCTCTTGTTGAGCTGATTTCAGGGTGGGCAAGCTACTAAAAAGAAAAGATAACTCTTCTTAGGACCCCTTATGATGTCTTTGGATTTCCTAACGTTACCTTCAGTTATAGGATGAGGCACCAACAACTCTCAAAAATGGGTTTCAATTTTTTTGACTTTGGATGGAAGGTTGTTGGGTTTATCCAACTTCTATGTGTCTAATGATGAATGTGCCCTTTTATAGAAATGGATTATTGACAAATCATTGGAAATCCATTCGTTAGTTTATAGGGATTTTCACATGATTGATGCAGAGGAGGAAAAGGAGTGCACGTTGTCTGTGATATTGCTTGAAGGGGAAAAAGTTATGGAATGCCCTAAAATGTTTCCTTGATTTCAACACCCTCTTCATTGATATTGATTTTTGGGAAATCTTATGACATGATCGAATGACCCTCAAATATAGGCATGATCAAGGCCATGGACTTCGGGAAAATTTTCCTCTATGCTTCTGAGACACTCTGCAAAGCCTTAGTCTTCCTGCCTATCAACAAGTGTGAATCATAGGATATGGGACACTTAGGGTCCATCCAACAAAAGTATTTTTTTAAATGGCAGTAAAGGCCCTAGATTATTTCATTTATCATGGGGTTGGTCAAGATCTTATCAAAGACATTCCCCTCCCAGAACATGGTGTTGGATAGTTGGTTAATCAACATTCTACATACAACTCTTTCACATTATTCATAAGGACTAGACTTTTATGAAGAACACTATGGAATGATTCTAGATTTGTTTTGATTCTATAGAGAATGTTATGGACAACCTCCATATTTTTTATGATGCCTCATTGTCCAAGATCTAATGGGCCAAAATGGAATGTTGTAGACAACGACTATGTAAACAATGCCTATGTAGACAATGCCTATGTGGACAGATCTGGATCATGAGAATAGTGAGGAGGAGAAGGCTGTAGGGTCCATTTTGGATGACAGACATGTGTACGTTCTATTTTTTTTCTTGCATTCAGGGCAGAGAGGGGGGATGAATGAGATTGAACTTGACCTTTCCAAGCTCCACACAGTCAAAACATGTTTTTTTTTTGGTAGACAAAGGGAAAACAAAAATAGAGGCAACTTGGCGAAACCATATCTCAATGAAAAAATTCTGGGTGGGATTGGTGGAACTACCACTCACCATTCTCAAGATTTCTCACAGTGTGCCCTCTAGTTCAGTCTCCTCCACGTGCCCTCTATCTCAATCTCCTCCTCCCTTGATCTTCTTCTTCGATGTGCCCTTGCGCAGATGTCAGGGTTTGGGGAGTTACTCCTTCTGTGATATCCTCAAATCTACTCGTGGTGTTCTCTCCTCATCTATCCTCGACTCTCATGTTCTCTCCTCGACTCTCCTCATGTGCTCTCCTTGTTTTCTCTTCTCATGNCAATTATATAATATATATATATATATTATAATTATACATAATTTATATTTATATAATTAATATATTTTATAATTATATATAATATATATTATAACTTAATTTATATATTATATAATATATTAAAATTAATCATTAAATATTGCATCTATTACACCACTAATATATGACCAACCACCTATTCTACCACAACTCGCATAGGTAGCACCCATGTCCCCCTCTCGCCCTAGTGATCTTTCTAGAAAGACCTCGATAGAAAATATTTCCACCACTAATGATAGATAACCTAGATTCTGTTTCCATATATCACTTCTTTACAAGTAAGTAAGGCCAATATCCTCCAACAACCCTTCATAACTCTTATGTATTAGCATAATCTCACCTTGTCAAGATGAATCAATAGAAACTTAACAACTGGAGTCTCATTTCACTTACATTTTCTCTACATTTGTCGACCCCTTCGTGGTTAATGATTTATCATGCACATGTGACATAGATGGAAGAAAAAAATCACACCCACAATCCTTGTCATCCTATAATGACCTAACCTCTACAACCCCCATTTTCCATTCAGATGAAGACATACTAGAGGCCATGCATGATCCCTACTATACTTGGGATACAATGTGTCATAGATTAGTTTTTCTCCTGTAGGATGCATGCACCCCAAATACATCACCTAGATAATTCACAATCAAGGACACATGTTCTATCCCTCTCAATCATGTTGATTGGATTAAAAATCCCATAACAACCCCTTATCTGATAGAAACAAAGATCTGCACATCCCTTAAAAGACATGTCCATCGAATAAGAGATTTATAAAGTTCATAAACTAAAATCCATTTACCCAATTTCATATGCCTCATGGGTATCCAACCTATTTGTACAAAAAAACATGGCACCATTCATGTGTATAGTGATTTTCATGATTTGAACTAGGCTTGCTTGAAAGAAAACTGGGTATCCAACCCAGTCCATGTAAACCAAAAACATGGTAGCATTTGCATGTGCATTGATTTTCATGATTTGAAATAGGCCTGCCTAAAAGACAACTTCCCTACCCCCTTCATAAACCAAGTCATGATGCATGTGCAAGAGATGAGGCCCTATCCCTCATGTATGGGTTTTTTAGGGTATAATCAAATCTAGATTTGACATTCTGATAATGAAAGACCATGTTCACTACATTGGGGGAACCTTCACCTACCATGTTATACCTTTAGTGTGTAATGTTCTATGTTTTTTATGATTTATCCCATGCTTACCTTGATGATATCACTAATTGGTCAAATAAATGACCCCAATTTTCAAGCCTTCCCCTAAACAAGACACTTTATGAGTTTGGGATTCAGAAAAAGTGTTGTTGATACCAACCTATACTGCAAGAATGTTAATGCTGAGATCTTCCCAAGTCATGAGAAGTACACAGTTGAGATATTGAAGAAGTTTTGGGATGTTGAACTGTAATCCCATGGCCCCATTCATAGGTCACTATTGCACATGTCTAGTCCTAGTATAATTTCCTGGTAAAATTTGTATAAGATATTTGGAGAATGATAATTTTGAAGGTGCTAGGCCTATTCCTACACACCACATCCAAATCACCTCTCATTGACAGTCTATGTATTGATCCCTTTTAGTTTTGGGTTGATAGTATTTTCAATTGCACACACCTTTCAATCTAGTCAAATTTCAATTAATGCCTCTTGTTACTGTAGGGTTATAAATGTTACACATGATTTTAGTCACTTTGATGGTGTCCTAACAAAGGTGTACTCAATCTCCCAACAAGAACTTTCTCTTCAGAAGAATGGCACTTCTCTCCTTCCAGAAAACATATTTTTAAAGACAGTTCACAGGCTGCCTATAGCCTAGGGTGAGAGAATGCCTCATTCTCGTAGGCTGCCCTCAACTAGGGTGTGAACCTCTCATAGTCTACTCCATACATAGGGTGCGAACTTGTTTTTAGGCTTGGAGAAAAGAAGAAGTCTCGAGGATTCTAGAAGGGAATCTTCTAGAGGATGAGTTGGCATTCATATGGTTGGCATCCCACTGATTTCTCTGATTCGGTGGGATCATTCTCATCCATGTAACCATCTCATCTCTTCCTATATATTGAGAAGTTTCTCATGGAAAAGGTTAAGCAAGATTGAAGGAGAAATTGGTGAAGAGATTGTGTGAGGAATTCTGCTTGAATAAAGTTTGGAGTTCTCATTTGACCTATCAAACTGGGCTAGATATTCTTCATATGATCAAAAAGAAAATGTGTGTTGGAACCAAGGACCACTGAAAGGAAGCTTGCGACATCAAGGCAATCAGGTTGTAATCTTCTATTTCCATTTAATATGATACAGAGGCATGCCCCTTTCCCATAAAGCTATCATTGTTTTATTGTGTAATTCCTTGATCATACACATAGGTTGACTTTTGAATATACTTTGTTATCTTCACTTTGGTTGGTTTGTGTTGTCTTGGACCTGATTGCACGAGAGTGTCGGGGCGAAGCGGGAACAACAGAGACCCAAGGAAGCGATCTAAAGGTATGTTTCTTGTTCCTATCTGCTAGTAGTTTCAATGGTCACAATCTAGGGAAAGAGTAGTGTCTTGTCTTATTTTGTTCTAGATTCAGGTGGATCTAGAGAGATCTTTTAGTGTCTGCACCTACCGATTTGCCTTATAACAAAATTGGCGACTCCACTGGGGAGGAAACCCATTTTTTAGTGGTTTTTTGGTGTTTTTCCTTGGCCATTTGCTCTTGCCTTACAATTTTTCATTTCTACCAATCTCTGAGTCTTCAGGAGACCCTGACAGACTCTCTGGGTCCAGAATTCCCCTCAAAATTTTTGTCTTTTTTCTAAAATTTTGCCTAGTTTCAGGCCTTCTCGCATTGAACCCCTCTGTGGCCTGTGAGAACCCCTTGAGTTCGCACTCTTCCTTTTATCCCGGTGTGATATTCTTGCACTCTGCTCTTAACTGGCCTGCGAGAATGCTCCATTCTCACACTGCACAATACTGCTAGCCTGCGAACCCATTTGAAATTTTTTGGATTTAAGGTCTTCTGCACACTCAGATGTGCAGATTTATATGTGTGTCTGAGAGGAATTTCTTGGGCCATTTATTGATCACTTCTTGACTTCAGATTTTTGTGAACGATCGATCTTTGGAAATCAAAGATTCATCTTGTTCATCTTTCCTTGACTTTTAACTCTTGACCTCTGCAAGGATATAATCTCTGATCCTAGAATCTGAGTGCTTGTTTGGTTGGGGACCAGTGATCGGTTTTAAAAGTTGGAATTAATTGTCTTTCTCAAATTGCCCGTTATTTGGAAACATCTATCCAAGTGCATTTGAAAAGACTCTTTTGCTCAGTTTGTCTTTTTGTCTTCATTGAAAGATTTATTTGGGATTTTGCTGTGTGTTCTTTTCGTTTTCATTGGTTGCTTGTTCTTTTGGTTCCGTCTCTCTTGTTGGTTTCTGATCGAAATTAAAGACATTTTATTTTAAGTAACCTGTTATTCAAAAATTGTGGCATTGAAAAAGAAACACGAATGGAGAATTTGCATTACTAGTGATTGTTTGATTTGGCTTCTTAAAGACTTGTGCATTATATTTTATGTTGGTCCGGAAAATTCTTCTACCCCTCTCATAAATAGGATTCATTGAACGAAACTTGTACATTTCATTCCTACTTGCACATTTTTGGGTCAGAGTCTTACACAACATTGGTTTCATCTCCGTGTCCTCTTGAGTGACAACAACCATTAATAAATATTGCAAAATGTTAAAATTTAACTAATAACTTTTTCTAGGGCTCTTATACACCAACATTAGCTAGGCTAGAACTTTGGAATTGGCAGTGAGACACACTCTCCAAAGTACAAAACACACAATAGTATCTTGTGATAGGGAGTGTCAAATTCCACTTGCAACATTTTATTCTGGGACACCCTTCTCACTCAAGGGTCAAACCTGAGGTCGCGTCGAGATTGACATAGTTACTAACCCTGCTTTGTTGATATCGGTGTAGAGATTACACGTATTAGGGGGGTCACTTAGAGGTATACCCACAATGATGAGTGGAAGCCTCTCAAGCTGATCGTGGGCTAGATAACCTGCCCTTGCGTGTGGATCGGACTATGGATTGTTCCCCCAGGCATTATTGTGGTCGGTGGTAACCTTAGTTTCCTATCTTCTTAGGTTCTTACACAAGCTGACTGTGAAGGGGAAAGTCTTCATGGTACCTGTAATTGACGTTGGCCAGACTCACTCAGGCTCCTTGGAGGGTATACTCATGATTATGTGTGGGATCTTGCACCAGGTTGTAAGTCTGTTAAGCAGGTCGTCAACGTAAATTTTCCACCCTAGCCCCGCCCCTTCTTGTCTTGTTGTTGCGACATTGGATTTCATCACCAACTAGTGACTTCAACATTAGAAGGTCTTGTTTACTTGTTTTTGTTCCCTAGATCTTTTTACTAGCGCTTGTTGTTCGTCTACTCAAGTCGGCCTTTAATTTTCCTTTGTTTTTTTTTTGTTGTTTTTTAACTCAATCACAATTGACCCTCCACGTCATTCATGTAGAATGAAAGGTTTACCCCCAAAGGATCTGGAAGGTTCTCAACCCTTGCCTACCAACTCATCGAAGGGCTCTCCTCAACAAAGTAAAGTCCAGGACGTCACCACTCCACAAGTGGAAAGAACCGACTCTCTAGAAAGATTCTGTATTTCCAATTGTAGAGAAGACTTTCAACTTCACCCCGATTCTGAGAGACGTATTGTGTGAGTTAATTCTTCCAGAGATTTAGTTGTTCAATCTTCTAGAATAGCAACCGGACCTTACCTTGGACCTGACGGTCAAGATCCTTTTTGGGCTACCGACCTTTTTAGGCAAGATCTCTTCAGCTTAGGAGCGGGCGTTGATATTACTGTCACACCTGCCCTGCCTGAGACATCTGATCTGGACGCAGTACCTTTTAATACTACTTACTACTTTTCGGCTACAGAAGCCTCACCGGCCAACCACNTATACAATGGCGAAGGAAACCACGAGTCCGCACACTGGGATTACGATAGCCGACCAAGATCCCATTGGCACACCTCTTTCGCCTCGAATCACCCTAACCCTTCCACCGAGATATCATGCGTTAAATGATTCTATCCCCACTCCTGCATAGATGACCTTCAGGACTCCCGGTGATTCTACTCCTTCTGGGCAATCTCCTCCCGGCTTCATTCCAACACTTCCTCTGCCTCCTTTCGGAGGATCTTCTTCTTCCTCTGTCGGATGTACTTATCCTAGTGGAACCTTTTCGTCATTCACATCTACTAATCAAGTTCTTGTTGGTGGAAAATTCCACCAAGGATCCCATACCCAAATCCATTTTACGGGGCAAGGTCCAATCGGGACTCAACCTCCAGTTGGGGGATAACCCCCACCAACCTCACCCTTTGGACAAGATATACCTTCGTCCCTAGCCCAGTACTAGAATTATCTTGTCCAACATAATCCTTTCTCGACTAGGGGGCAACAGCCTCAAGCCAGCTCCATCGCTCCCCCCAGCACAGGACAACCATACCTAGGTACGTCCAATCCTATCTGGGGCTCGAATCCCCAGTCCTATACTCCCGTTCAAGGATATAATCCTTTGAGTTACTTGCCTCCTCACCAACAGCTGAACCTACCTAGATCCTCGCATTACATGCAAACTACATATGGTCCCACTGGTCTACCGACGAGCCTTCCTCCCTAAAGTCACCAGTATCTGCATGTGAACAGACAGTTACCTTTCTTAGCCACCTTGGACTTACCGGATTTGTCACGAATATTGAATGACCCAATCCGTCACTCTCCTCACTGGCCTTTCATACCAGCCAAATTACCATTGGACATCCCTAAATTCGATAGAAAACCAGGAGAAGATCCCAACAATCACGTCATGACTTTTCACCTTTGGTGCTCATCCAACTCTTTGATGGATGACTCTATTCGTCTATGTCTTTTTCAACGAACCCTTATAGGGTCCGCCGCGAAGTGGTACATAGAATTACCATGAGGTTTCTTCAATGACTTCAATGCCCTCACCATGGCTTTTCTCACCCATTACTAGCTCCCAATCCTATATGAAATTGGAACCGAGATCTTGAGCTCTTTCAAACAGAGCAAAGCCACTCACATTTATGATCATATTCATGAGTGGCATCGTAGATGACGTCTCATCAAGATCGAACTTCCCGATCAATTGCTGGCAGAATGGTTCACGAAATCCTTTGTGAATGACATCGCTCGTGACATTGCCATGGGTGGAGTTGTCACAGAAGAATAGGTGATCAGTCGTGCCCAGTATCTAGACCTCGTTTACTCACAAACGGGTACTCTTTACAATCTGCTCCCTGACGCACCTCGTGCTTCTACTTCTACTACTTCAACCACTCCTGCTTCTTCACATGCTACTAACAGTGTGATTGGCACCTTCCATGCCCAACCTCATTCCGTTCACACCTCTGGCACCAATCCAAATCCATGTCTTCTAATGTTCAAAATGCTCTGTCTCCTACCCCTTCCATCGGCAAGACTTCCGAGGTAAATGTTGTTCAATCTACCCCGGCCGACAGAAATAAATCTAAGAGAGGAAAGGGTAAGACCAAGGAGGAAAAAAATACTCCACGAACTGAGAAGAATAAAACACCCCCTGTTGATGTTAGGGATAAGCACAAACCGCGATATCCCTGTCTTATCTGTGGTGATGATCACTACACGCAGGATTGTCCACGTTGCGCCGAAGTTAACAAGTTCCTTCAAGGGAACCCCAAACCTTCCACTCCGGTCATCTTGTCACAAGCCTTCCCCTTGCCACAATAGGCTCAATTGGTTATTCACGACCAACCATCCCCTTCTACTACATCGTTTGTATTAATGTGTACTGGTGATTCGAAAAAGAATGACATCACACTCACCACTCGCGCTAAAGATTATTCTTCTTCCAAAGAGAAGGTTGATCCGATACCACCTTCATTGGTTCAAACCTCTCCTATGACCCCACCTACCAATGGTCCTCTTCATCTCGAATGACCAAGCCTCGATACAGTTCTTTTCCCTTCCCCTAAGGGTGTTGTTCGAAAATCAACTTTCAATCCCCATGCCCATGCTGCCCAGAACTAAAGCATTGTCGAAGATCTGGCCCAAGCACCATCTACGATGTCAACCCTCGAAGTCCTTCAAAGTTGTCCCACACAATGGAAGGCACTGTTGAAAGCTATTGGTGGAATTGACCCCACGAATATGAATTTAATAATATTTGACTTGGAAGACCACATTCCAAGGTTACCCCCTCAACTCGCGTTCCAAATACAGGTTATTGTCTCCAACAAGAACATTTGTAGAACTGTTATCGATGAGGGTGCTTCGACGTGTGTCATGTCTTTCACTTGTTGGAAAGCTATCGGCTCTTCCCCTTTGATATAATCCCACAACACACTTAAAGCCTTTAATGGCTCTAGTTTCAAACCTTATGGTGTTCTTCTGTCGTTGCCAATTACGCTAGAAGGAAAAATGGTCCAAGTCGAAGTGGAAGTATTTGAGGCTCCTCTTGATTACAATATTCTGCTTGGCTGTAGCTGGATTGAGTCCATGCGTGCAGTTGTGTCGACTCTTTTCTGTGTCATACGTTTCCTGCATCAAGGAAAAGTCGTTACCGTCAACCAATTGACCTTCTTTCACTCCGATACCCGTACTGGCAACATGTCGTTCATTTCCAAAACTCTTCCTGGGTATGAGAGTGTCAGGGTGGGTCTTCTCAAAGACTCCTCTTTGATGGGTACTTTCCCCATCCCTCCACCTGATATTCTGCCTTTGTCTGTCGCTTCGATTAATATTATTTCCACCTCGGTTCCTGACATCCATGCCCCTCATGACCTGTGGACAGTCCCGGAACCCACAGATCTTCTTAGTTATGGTGACAAAATGCTGCTGAATTTGGTTGAGTCCACTTATCAAGCCATTCAATCGGCCACTCTTACTACCCCTTCTCTTTCTCCTTCATCTCCTGATCCTTTCCGCATTATATTTCCCATGGACGAGATGATTATGTCAATCATGTCCATGGAAAACATCCCTTGGGACGATGGGCATCATCATTCCATTCTCTTTCTGGAACAATCCACTATCAAGAGTTATCAATGAATCTCGACTCCCTCGATAGTTGTTGTTATTTCCACCGTTCCCGCGTCTACACGAGATGTGCTTTACGAAGGGAACTTGAGCAATATTTCACCCATGATCCCCCTCGATATCTCCATCAAACCTGGAATCGTTGAAAATGTGCATATTGGAGCTTCATGTTCATGTGACAAAGTTTTCCACTACAAGTCTCTTTTTCAAGAGTTTCGTGATGTCTTCGCCTGGAGCTATGAAGAAATGCCCGGTATTGACCCTGCTATCATGATACACGAGATTAAGACATACCCAGATGCTAAACCCGTCCAACAACGCCTTCATCCAGTTCACCTACGTAAAGCAGCCACTATCAAACTTGAAGTTGAAAAACTCCTCAAAGCTGGCTTCATTTACCCTGTGGCCCTAACCGATTGGGTTTCTAACCTTGTTCCAATTGACAAGAAGCAAGGCACTATCCGCGTGTGCATTGATTATACGGATATTAACAAAGCTTGTCCCAAAGACAACTTTCCTACCCCCTTTGTCGACCAAATCATTGACGACTGTGCCGGAAGTGAAATATTATCTTGATGGATGGTTTCTCTGGTTATAATCAGATCAATATCATCCCCGCGGACCAGCATAAAACTGCCTTTACTTGTCCTTGGGGCACGTTCGCTTATCAGAAGCTTCCTTTTGGTTTGAAAAACGTTGGCACAACCTTTCAGTGTGCCATGTCTTACACCTTTCACGATATCAAGTATATTGTCCAACCTTATCTTGATGACTTACCTGCTCATTCTATACGTCGAGCTGATCATCCTGCACACCTCCGCACCATTTTCCTTCGCTGTTAATTTTACCGTATATGCTTGAATCCCCACAAGTGTGTTTTCTGCGTAGAATCCGACCAACTTTTAGGATTTATCATTTCATGTCAAGGGATCCAGGTTGATCCCTTAAAGGTTGAGGCCATTCTCAATCTTCCTCCCCCTTCCTCACTTCGCCAGCTACAAAGTTTGTAAGGAAAGGCAAACTTTCTACGTCATTTCATCCCCAACTATGCTGAGCTAGCTCTTGGATTTACGTGCCTGCTCAAGAAGGGATCCAAGTTCATATGGGATACCACTTCCAACAAAGCTTTTGAAGCTTTGAAACTCTTCTTGATAAGTACCCCGCTACGCTTCCCACCTGACTACCGTCGCGATTATTTCCTCTACCTCACAGCCTCGGACCTTACTATCGCTATGGTTCTCGTCTAGGAGGATGATTCTCATGATGAACATGTCATCTATTACTTGAATCAGAATCTCACGACTACCGAAACCAAGTATTTACATGTTGAAAAGTTGGCCTTGGCCACCGTCCAAGCAGTCCAACTTTTCCGACACTATATCCTCTCTCGCAAAACTACCGTTATTTCTACCTGCAACCCTATGCAGCACATTCTTACACGCCAACTGCTAGGGGGAAAATACTCCAAATGGATCATAATCCTACAAGAGTTTGACTTAGAATTCGAATGCGCTAAGTCCACGAAATCCTTAGTTTTTGCCGAGTTGACTTGCGATCTTCCCTGTCCTGAGACGGAAAACGTAGCACCAGATTCCTTACCTGACGAATCTCTTTTCCTGATTAGTTCTGATGACCTTTGGTATGGAGATATCATCATATATCTTCAAACCCAAACTTTTTAGCGTCATTTGTCTAGCGTTGACCGACGTCGATTATGCTACCAAGCTCGTGAATACATTATCCTCGACGATACTCTTTATCGTCAAGGGATTGACTCTGTTTTTCGACGTTGCCTCACTTTTGACGAAGCTGAGACCATCCTCAATGACTGTCACTCAGGAGCATGTGGTGGTCACATGTCTGGGTATGCTACTGCTTAGAAAATCTTGCGTGCCAACTATTTTTGGCCTTCGTTGTTTAACGGCCGTGTCATTGTGGTCCGAAAGTGCCATGCTTTCCAGGCCTACAACCATAAGATATGATTGCATCATGCTCCTTTACACCCCGTGGTGTCCGTTGGTCCATTTGTGAAATGGGGTATTGATTTCATGACATGTCACCCTCGCTCAGCTGGGGGCATGGTTACATTATTGTAGTCGTAGATTACTTTACGAAATGGGTCGAGGTGATGCTGACATTAGACAATACTGGATGGACAACCGCATTATCCATATTCAATCACATCATTACTCATTTTGGTGTTCCTCAGGCTATCGTCACCGATCATGATAACCACTTTAGAAACTTCATGATGTCCGAACTCACTGAAAAGTTAGGTCTTCACCACAAAAACTCGACTCCCTATTACCCACAAGCCAACAGCCAAGTTGAAGCAATAAACAAGGTCCTCATCACCATGCTTCGATGAATAATAGGGATTCATAAGATAGGTTGGCACACGATGTTGTTTTCAACATTATGGGCATACCAGATGTCGGTGAAGTCTGCTACTAGGTTTACACCTTTCCAACTAGTTTATGGTATGAAATCCATCCTACTGATTGAATGTGAGATACCTTCCTTGAAACTAGCCGTCGAACTCCTACCAAACACCTCTGCAGAAGAAGAACATCTGTTGCACCTCATGCAATTAGACAAAAATCGTCACGACGCCACTTTAGTCATAGAAGCCCAGAAAAAATGCGTCAAGGCCCAATACGACAAACATGTCAAGCCTCACGTTTTCGCTGAAGTTAATCTAGTTCTCCTCTATGAACAAGATCAGGATATCCTAGGAGCTGGAAAGTTCAAAGCTATGTGGTGAGGTCCTTATATCATTAAACGAGTTTTGGAAAAAGGATCCTATGAGTTAGTGGAATACGATGGTATCCCTTTGAGTGAACCTAGAAATGGGTTGTACTTAAAGAAGTACTATGCATAAGATCACATGTGCATGAGTGCTTGTATTTTAATGTAACATACTTTTTGTTTCTTTGTTTTGCTTTTGTGTGATTCGGCCTCTACCCTCAAACCCTTATGATACATTGTGTTTGGTTTCCAGATGTCAGAGTCTTCGCTACCCCACATTGGCTTTGCTGATGGAGCTAATGTTGGTCCCCAGTTTTGACCCTGCTCTTTGCCTATATTATATACCATCGACCTCCATTCATATGCCAGTACCACCCTTTTGACCTCATTTTGACATACTTAACATCTCTCTACCATGCAAAAAGGGGTCACCTAAGGTATCTTTGCATTTCAAACTATTTTTATGCACTTTAATGCTTTAAATTGATAATGTGACTAATATCACTTGGGTTAGGTACCACTGCTATTTTTGGAACAGGATGCCAACACCAGGTACCAACTCACACCCGTGGAGGTACCAGTGGAGCCATTCGAGAGCTGTGCATTATGGTTCGAATGAAGAGCAGGAAGGTTCACAAGCCAGCTAGAGTCATCACCAGAGAGCACTCGAGAGCATAATGATAAATCTGGATCAACTACTCTTCATCATTCACACTTCGTGACACTACGTGTCACGAAGATGTGATATACGTTTTAACTGATTCCACAATTATTCTCGAATCAGGGATCCGTTTGTTTTAGGCATCTTTGTTATTCGACTGTATGAACAATGAGACCTCTATTAAAACCCGAGATCACTGCTGAGAACGGGTTACGACTATTACTACTACTACTGTTGTTACTATTACTGTGGTCGTTTTGCTGTTGTTATTGAACTATGCTATGAACTTATGTCTTGAATACAATCTGTTGTTGCGTATATTTTGACTGTCATATGATCTGAATACTGTTTTGATGAGTTAATGAGGCGTGAAATTACAATATGCTTGTGTAGAATGATCTAGTCGGCTCTGGTCATTTTCCCACAGCGTTTGTGCCGTTTGGTTGGGCCCGCCAAACTGGTGCAAGTCGCTGCATTTATTTTGTCATAGATTTAGTGTGTGCTGTTGTAGCTTTAGTTTGTTTCAATATTGTATAGCTCGCATCTGAAGTAACTTAGCGTTCACAGATTTAGCTTTAGTTTATTGCAGTGTGTTAATGCTTTCTTACACGATAGTTTAAAAGTTTCAGAATCGTGTGTATTCGTTCCTCAACAGACTCAATCTCTAGACTATTATCTTTTTATGTTGGTGAATGTTAAACGCAGTACTGATGCCTGTAGGGTTAGCATATGCATATGATTGTTTGGATTTTCACTTTCACTTCGAATATACCTCAGAATTAGTATGCACTTTGTTTTATTAGACAATAGTTGTTTTGCGTGCTTAGAACAGTTAGGTTACAGTTAGAACAAAAGGAGCTCCTGGTACCAATTAGTAGCATAATACTCTGATTTCCTGTAGATAACATTAGATTTGTTTTTGATGCTCAGAATGAATGCAATTTTGACAATACCCTGTGTGTCATGACTTAACCGAAAATGCTGATGGTAGATGGTTGAACACAGAGGTAGAATGATGTTGTAGAACTACACTTTGAATAGAAATAGCAGTACTAGCATTAGGGTACAAGACTGTTTTTCTGTTAATGATTCAGATAGGA
>SNQJ01S0221736.1:0-15014 GCA_010110895.2 Picea sitchensis
GATGAGTCAAAGGTCAAACATCTAGCCTCCAAAGGCCTCCAAGTGGATAGATCCACAACCAACTCCTCAAAGTAGGCAATCAAAACCTCATAGATCTCCTCCAACATTAATGTGTAGCTCTCCAAGGTGAAGTATCCCAAAAAACAATGATAGAGGCTCTCAAGAGTGGACGGTCTCAAATAAATGTATAAAACATGAGTAATGTGGCCTCAAGAGCTATGGTGCTCTTCACCATGGGAATACATCAATAATGAACTTCCCAAATAAGCAAAATTTTCAAGCAAAAGGTGTGGGGTGTTCCTCCAACTAGTGGTCAAAATTGTAATGAAAATTTTCCCGTGGCAGATTTTAAAAGCACCATAACTATGTCAAATTTTGCTTGAATTTCTATTATGACAACATTTTGGAAATATCGCGGCCATTCTATATCTAATGGAGTTGATCTGGAAAAAACTTGATCACTCTATCAAAAGATAACTTCTCTTGAAGCTAGGTCGCCCTCAAAATATGCAATGAGACCTAGATCTAGGGTTTGGAACCTCTTAGAGATTCTCCATTGTGAGATGTCATCCTCAAACCAAGCAAGTAGATCCATGATACAAGGCCTCAAAATGTGGAATGTGAATAACACTCATCCATCTCCATGAAAAGAAGGGATATCCCCCTTTAATCCGACAATATGCCTCAACATGTGTGTACAATAATCCCCGAAATGGCATGAGTGGACCTGTTACCCCCTCTCACATAGGGGTAACTAGAGGAGATCATGTCTCAAGGCCCGCAATGAAGACAGTGATCTCGATGTATTGATGATCAACATTTATTTAGTGACAACAACCCTCAGATGCCTCCTTCCTCATCAGCATAGCTTATCACACCCGATCAACATGGTTCATTGGATGATGGTGGTCCAGCCCATTATACATTAGTCCTTGTTTTATATAAAGTGTCATATTTAATACATTAGGAACTTGAGTAGGGATCATGGGTTGAAGTTGGATAATGGATCATGAGATCAAAAGTTATGCTTTTTGCCTTGTTTCACCTTGGTGACCTGTAATATCCCCAGATCCTCGGATCGAGATATCAACTACTAACTTTGTGGCTATGTTTTGCTGATCTAATGTGCTAAGGTTTCTGGATGAGCTTTCAAGGTTTCTGAATGTGTTTTGTTGTGTTTTAAAATTTATATATAGTGCATGCAAATAGATTTGGGACTATAACCAGCTCAACAATTTTATTCAATAATATAATGGACAATACAAGACAAAATGCGGAAACTCAACAAATCTCTTCAGCTAGATCTATATAGATGAGGATCTTAACTAGAATACAAACAAAATAATAATAATTATCGATAAGTAGATGGATCTGGTAGCTGCAATGAAGATATGTTGCATGCACGAAATACAACGCTGCATGCAACCAAAAATACGCTGCCAAACTGCTGTAGAAGATTGGATAACTCACCCTGGTGGCTATACTTGTCAGAAATGGCTGAGATCTATCTTAGATGGGTCGCCCTGCTCCCTAGCACACTCTCCCAGCCTCTGATATTAAACACTAGCTTACTTCTACTCAGTTGGAACCCCGATTGGATGTCCAAACCCCCAGGCACTGCAACTGACAAACTGGCACGATTTGGAAGATTTTCCTGTCAGAAAAGTGTGATATTTGTCTCACTGGAAGCGCCTCGGTCTCCTCTTAAATGGGTCGGAAGGAATTTGGATATTCCAGTCTGATTGTGCCTAGCGACCCAGAATACTGATAAATCCTTCCCAAACACCTCACGCTGCAATTGTTGCAACTGGAAAATCTATGTCCTAGCTGATACTGGACTTCTCTGTTGATATAATCTGATCCTGTAGCTCGATGAAGGACCTGTGTGGTCCTCCCAACAGACTAGGGTGTGTCTTTCAACACCAAACTCTGTCAATGGAGATTTTCATCCAGAATGCCACCAAACAAGAAAGAAGTCGCATGACTCCTCTCTGGGTTCTAATTTCCAATTCACAATCTTTAATAATGAGAGAATATGAGCCCCTATCTCTCTTTTATACCCCTTTTCACCTTTTTCCCTTCAAGTGACTTTTAATTCATCTTTAATATTTTCTCATAAAATCACTTTATTAATTTAATGAACCTTTTTACTCCAAAAAGTGATTAATTCGCCTTTATGGTTTCTCCGGCCACTGAAAGTCACTTTTCATCATTCCATCTTGTAGATGTTTTCGCCTTGGTTCCAACGAGCTATTACACTAAGGTATTTCTCCAAGAAACAAGCTCCAAATAGTACCTTTAGTGTAATTAATTAAAATATGCCCATTAATAACCTCGTTTTATGAAAATCGTCGGAATGCAATGGAACCAAGAACAAGTTGTGCAGAAATAATCTCGATGATGAATAATGGTAAATAAACTAAGATGGGCCCCATTAAACTCATCCAAACCCTCCAAGCTCACTAATGACATAGTCTCACCCCTCTGACTTAGTTGACTCAAGCCTCCTGAAGTGACTCTAACCGCATAATAAGGGACTCCAAAAATTGGGACATGACAGTCCTCCCTTCCCAAAGATTGCTTGTCCTCAAGCAATCCCATTAAACCCTGACACTCTACCAACTGAACCCAACTAAAATTGAACATGATACGTGGGTCCCAAACCAACCTGGAAGATGTGAAGCATCCTCCTCTCAACTCACTTTTCGGCAAGGTACTGACATAAATAGTCTCCTCCTAAATGTTATTGATGGGTAGAGAAACATGGTATTGCAAAAACTCGGTCAACCCCTCAACGAGTCGCTCTACTAGGGAGCCACTCTCATGCATCTCATGAGAGAACTTTTGAAAGTAACACTCATCCTCCATAGAAAATGATCTTGACCTCCATGACCACTCCAAGCTAAACATGGCCTCCTCCAACTGAACATGTTTCCACCAAAGTGAGGAGCTACAAGACCTCAACGAATCACTAAAAAGTGAAACGCTCTCCTCAAAATTGAAGCTCAATGGAAAATCTGAATGATTTCCCCCTGCAAGGATCCACTCACCTATATCAGTCAATGAAATGTCCAACCATGTAATCCCAGGGTCCAATGTTAATTTCCGAAAGGGATCATCATGCTGACGCTGCACCACTCAGGCCATGATTGTCTGCCCTGTTATCGCACGGTTTGTAGGAGAGGTCCAAGAGCTTGAGTCAGGGCTTGAAACCGGCGTAACAGGAGCTTCCCCACCCACGCATAATGCCAGGGAGCTTCCCATGCTTGTCACCTGATGGGGAGCTCTTTCTATTCAAGAGGGCAAGTTAGGGGAGGCAGATCCTAAGGCAATCTGGCTTAATGAATTGCTAAAGGTAAAGGTCAAGTCAGGAAAACCCCTTCCACAGATCACTGCCCAAGAGGGGGATAGTCAAGGAGTAAAACCACTGATGATGCACACGTTTGCGAGACAAAACAAGAGAACTAGAAATTAACTTACTTGAGTGGGTTAGTACTTCATAAGCATCAAGACTATCTTTCAATAAATATGGATTAATGCTATTATTAGCGAAATTCAGCCAGTAAGCTAAAAACAAACAATGATTTATATCACTTCATCAACAAAGCATAATAGATAAGAGCATTCAATGTTTGAATTCAAATCTTTGTATCACTTATTAATGCAACAAATATTAATTTAAAGCTCATATACATATGTTTATTGCGTCACCTATATTGTTTCTAGGTAAGGTGTGACAAACTTTAATGCTCAGACCATGCGACAAAGAGCAAAGAAACATTTTGCCAAATCCAAAGCTCATGGTCTGGCTAAACAACTCAATGTCCAACCGAAGGTGAAAATGAGTCCCCACCAGCGTTTTAGGTACAAGCAGAAAACAGAGACTAGCGTCCTCTATATGGTTTTACGGTGCTAGCTTGGGGAGTGGCGTTTTGACAATTCAACAACAAAGCGTAGAAACAACTCCATTTCACAGGTAAGAGACAAGGCCCTTTTACTTTCTATCAAGCAAAAGTTCATTTTAAGACCAACGTTGTCAACTTAGGGTTGATCTTTACACTAGCTAGGGTTAGGCCTTCTTAGGTTAGTAGGGTTGCAAAAATTTGAAGGTAGTTTGAAGGTTTAAGGCATAACAAGCTCAAACAGAAGTTCCTGAACTAGTGCCTTGGGTTAATGGAGTCAATGGAGATATGGCTAATGGTTTAGGAAGGATTCAAACTCCAAAGTTAGAGCTGGCTGAGGGTTTTGATAGATTATTTTACTATGGCAAGGCCACAAACCCTAAACCCTAAGGAGAAAGGCTTACCTAAGTGTAGCTAAAGCCAGGCCTAGAGCTTTACTCCCTCTCCTTGAGACTTCTTTGGCAAAGCGGCTAGCTTCGAGAAACATAAATCTGATAATGAAAAGTGTTGCTATGGCAAGGCTTTCGAAACCTAGAAATGAAGCCCCTAGGTGTAAACTTAATTGAGCCTAGAATCGCCTTTCTTCAATTTAATGCTCAAAACTAGCACAAGACAAGAGATGGCTAGTGTAGCGGTGGCTAGGCTAAACAAAACATTCTCAAATCCAATGGCTATAAAGCTCATGCTATGGGACATAAAACCGACCTACTTGTGTGTTGGCTCCCTAGGGTTTGAAAGTTAATGAAATAACAACAAGATACAATTAATGCAAATGTTAAACAACAATAACCATTCCTCAAGAAGTTTTGATGAAAGAAACACTTACAGAATCATGAAGAAGCATTAACCTTTCCCTAGTTGTAAACCTTCCAATAGCATAGAGCCTGCTTTGCCAAACAATAATCCTCCCAAGAAGTTGCACCACACTCCAAGAGACAAAAACACAAGAACAAGAGCTAAAAAAAAAAGTCTCTCACAAGAGAGCAGTTATGTTGTAGTCCAAAGAGGAAGCGTCCTCTATTTGCCTGACCACGGTGACCTTTGAGTGGCACAAATGGGTCAATGGAAATAGCCCGACAAAGGCCTAGCAGTTCAATTACAGTGTTGTCTTTTAAATGCTAGAAATGCCAAAATGAGCAGAAATATAGAGGCGTCAAGCCCCTAAAGGGGAGGCGTTGGCCCTCTTGGGCATGATAACCTCAATGAGCAACGTTGCTCGGAACATTGTCATGTCACCGCATTGCCAAACAAGAAGCATAACAAAGAGAACATACATGCCACGGAAGTGGTCAACATCCTTTGGTGGCGTCGTCATCATGAGATTGCGATCCCATGCGTCGGTATAAGCCACAATCTATGCCATGGCGTCCTGATGGTCCTTCTTCTTCTCATTACGTGAATTTCGTCACTGTGTCACGCCTCGCCATCCCCAGCGTCCATCGATGGGCTCTTGAGCCCATGGAGGTGGGAACTAATCATCTCCCCATATTGCCGATCCTGCATTTTGTCATGAAGACATGGTCACGCATCAAAGACTCACCCTCGAGGGCTATGGAGTCCTGAACATCATAGCAATGTAGAAATCAAATTTCATCATTAAAATTATCAATGTATGCACAACACCCCTAAAAAATCTTCTAAAAGCTCAAAGACCTGACCCTTATATGATAAAACGACAAAACCCTATTGGGTCCAATACCACCAAGAGGCGGAGGGTTCCATAGGGGTTATCAAACCAGCAGCCATGGTATGAAATATGGTTTTAGGGATGTACAGTTATAGTTAGACCTAGGGTTGAATTATTAAATGCAGCAGGTACCTTTGTGGGAGAGCGTACACGATCATGGATACACTTTTCCAAACCCTTGTACCTTATCTTTTAACTGTTTGCATTTTGCTACAAACCTTGACGAAGAGGACCGCTGCCTTGGCTAGGTGGCCGAGCGGCAGCGTTAACCCACTGGTATCTTCGCAAAAAAATGATAAGGCTGGCTCATCATGAGACCCCCCTTCCTTTGACCATGCAACCAAAGGTCCCTGCACTGGCTTGGTGACCAGATAATGAAAATGCCATACTGCTAGGTACCTATGAACATAATGGGGCGGCTCGTGGGATACCATCTCTTGGATTCAGGTCTTGTACTTTTATTTATAGTTTTCTTAGGGTCCCTCGGTTTTCTTCTGAGAGGCTTTTATTGCCTTCGCCCAGGGATTAGGCGAAGCATCTCTAGTGTTTATTTCCTATGGCTTTTATCTTTTTTACCAGCTACTGGGCCTTTAGCCTTCTTCCCTAGAACAAGATGTGCAGGATGGTCCTCCCTGGCCGGACAGGAAAGGATGGATGGTAAGGATATAAGATGGAAAAGTGATAGTATGAGGGAAGCGGACGATGACTTTTCAAACTAACTGGTAGCTAACAAAACCATGAATATAACTTACTAACATGCCATCAATCCCCAATCATGGTCAAGTGGTTAATGTAAGATCCAAGCATTTGTCTGAAATGAAAGAGATCTAAATGCATACATAAGAAGGTTATAATGATCAAATATGACACATACCATGATACTGGGACCAAATACCTCATGGAGCAATACCTTCTTGTCCTGAGGCCAGACGGTAGTGATGAATTTGATGCTAACAGCGGGGACAAAGCTGGCTGAGAAAGAAGAAGATGGGTCCTCGGGACCATGCTAATTAAGCTCCACGCTCTCGGGTACTCATGTCTGGGTTGTGGCTGAGACATGATCCTAGTTATCCTAGATATTCGGGGATAACATGCCCAATCAACCACCTCTTTGGTTCCTCGGAACCAGTGCTAAAATACCTGTAGATTAGACTTTGCTATCAAAACAAAATCTGTAAAGGTGTACAATGGAACAAAGTCACAAATCCTTTGCCATACTAGATCACGGGTACCAAAGGAGAACTTGTCTCACCATATAGAAAAATTCCTTGCAAGCCCTCTAAAAACCATCCAAGAGTGAAATATGTTTCTCTATGGCGCAACCCGGACCATCATAAGATGAAACAAACTACCAACCCAATGGACTCCAGGATCCCATATCCAATTTGGAAGTACACCACTTCCAATTCCCATTGATTGTTGTTGTGCCATACTTGGTGTAGAATCCAAGAATTGAATATCATACCACAGCATACCTGGCCATTAACTAGATACATGAATCAACCACAACCTGTTTTTCTTCTTTTGCCAACTTACAGAGAGAGGAAATAGCTACCATCCCTCCTCCATGTGTATGGGAGCCATTTGGGTTTGTTCTTGAAAAATAGCCACGTCTCTGTGGTGCCTCAAACTCATACAAATTCTCGAAATTCCTTGCCCAAGATGTATCATATGTCACCCTCATGACCTTCTCCCTAAATGTGGACTCAAATACTAAATATGGGCCATCTCTATAGTAAATCATGTCATCCCTCAATCGCCTACATTGCTTGCCTATCCACATGCTAGGTCTTTTTCCTTATCTATAGTAGTGCGGGGGCTCACCCAACTCTCACATAAGTATCTACATGTCACAGTTGTACCCAGTAAGAGCATCAAGGAATGATAGCGAGAACCTCCTGGTAATGCCGGTGGAAGAGGTGTCACATACATTGGTCCAATCCCAGGAGGTGTGACCAAGAACTCATCCATGCACATTAGTGGACTATGCAGTGGGTCCACTTGGACTCCGCCTCCCACATGTCTTTAGCATCCAGGTGTCTCCTCTGCTGATGGTCAAGCCCCACTCTCTCCATCATCCCAGGCACTACAGGTTGTTGATGATATGATCTCAAAAATACACACACTATGGAAATGGAGCGGAACGATCTCCACTAGAAACTACATGCTCCATCAAGTAATGCCTTTTCCCTCACTCCAATGCATTCCTATGTGCACCATTGTACACCTCTACATGCCACTACAGACTACTTCTGTGCTTGTATGCCCATGTATGCCATTGCATACTCCTATGTCCTTTGGTATTGTTTTCGTCCTTATCCACACTTGCAAGCGTGAGCATGAGTGTGTCCATGGAGGCCTGATACCTAGGTTCAAAGCCTGTTGTCACTTTGAAGCTGAACTGCCTCACCAGTGAGCCTCCCTAGGGAAGCCAGGGGGTGAACCCTAGACCTAATAAGATTTGGGAGTTTAAGTTCTAGGGTTTGATTTTAATTTGTTAAGTTTTAGGGGAGTCTAACCTATGATGCTAAAGGCTGACAATGCGAGATGCAAGAGTTTGTTATGTCAAGAAATCCCTTTTACAGTCCAAGTGGGCTGGTACCTAAGGTTGGGCAAGGGGGTCAACTAGATGTTAGGTTGATTCGTTACAAGTATGATTACAGAATTACAGAAGAATAGTTAATCCACAAGAATGTTAGATACAATTACTTACAACAAAAGAATGCTAGATACAATGATACAATGTAACAAACTAACCACTTTTAAATGTATGTGCGGGATATAAAGAAGATCAAGGCAATAACATCATCAACATTCATGGGATCTTGAGAGATTTACAAATTTAAAGCACAAGTGTTCCACAGTGATGAAGATACTCAACACTTTAATTATTCAGCCAAGCATTACTTGTATTCTGAGATTGAAAGATTCAAGTTTACAAGTATTCGGCTCCCTAAGATGAATTAGGTCATCAAAGGTTTGATTATTTAGTGAGTTAAGGGTTCCTTAAGGTTGCAAGATTTTAATTACCCTTATTAAGTGTTTCCTGAAAACCTCCTCCCGGTTGTCAAATGGCTGTTGGATGCTCAGAAGTGTAGCCCGAGGCCTACCTAACCCATGAGTCAGCCCAGAAAGATTGAGTTTTTCACGGAAAGGGATGCTTTCTGCATGCCAGAGACAAGTCTGACCTTCTTTGCTTCGTTTATATCCCCCTCAATCCCAGTTTTAGATGGAGAAGATGGTGATCTAAAATTGTCCTATCAAGTCTATTAAGTTGATATATCAATTGGTTAGACTTAAAGGTGTGTTCTTAAGTGTTTTAGTGACTTTATGATGTCTTAAAATAGTGATTTATTGCCTTAAAATAGTGATTTACTTCAGCTTATTAAGTGTGTTGTTTAAGCATAAGAATGAAGCATTTAACACATGTATATCAAATAAAAGCAAGCTGAAATAACCATTTAGTTTGTCACTATGATTGAACCAGTAGAAGTTTGTTATGAAAGATAATGTATTAAAATCACAAGGGCAAGGACAACTTTCCAAAGAGAAGAAAGAGAGGAAGCTCAAGCTTATCACCACTTATCTTATGTTTGTTAAAGCTTTAAGAGAAAAACGTTAAGTGTTAAAAGCTTGAAGATTTATATGTGTGCCTACTCTATCAACTTATCCAACAACATACTTGAGTGTGATGGCAAGTGGCCTTAAGTATATGATAACATGAAAAGAAAATTACTTGCTAAACCATCTAAGCATTAACCATTTAATGTATTGGATTAAAGCATGTAAACAAAATAAATCTTGAGAAGATATTGTAAGTACAGAGTAGATCTAGAGTAGAAGTTGATTATGCCCCGGGGCTTAAAGCTAAGGATTAAAGTTAATTATTGAGATCTAGATCTAGAATATTTTAAACCATTGCAGCATTTAGAAGATCAAAACACATCACTTATCTAGCCTTATGATTTTGGGTATTCCTCTCCCAAGGTGTGGGCAATTTAGATGTGCCAGGAGAAAAGAGCAATGAGGAGAAAGCAACTAGACTTCTATCAGTGCTAGCTGACTACATCCTAGCAAGATGCTCAAAAATTGAAAGGAATTGAAAAATGCACTTACATCCTAAGCTACCTAAGCTCACGCACTTGGGGTGGGCCAGCAATCCCTCTCCCAAGATCTTGAGCTACTAAAAATCAACAAAATGAATAGATCTATACAAGAGCTAGAAAGACAAGGAAGGTTCAGAATTATTTACCCCTTGAAGGCTCTTTGAGGTGTTGTGTGGATGAAATACAGGGTGGCACAACCCCTCAACCTGTACCAAAATACCTGCAAAATCAACAAACTATGCTTTAACAGGAAAATCAACCAACAATGTGAAGAAGAATTTATGTTTTTTAGGTGAAAATTTTCCTTGAAGAAACATGATAAATATGATTTAAGTGATACTGTTGGCTGTGTAGTTGAACAACGTAGAAGAATGGTAAGGAAGGGAGTTTATGTGTGCTGCTTTGGGAGGACTCTTGCGGGGCATTCTAATAAAATATAAAGAAGACAAACCACAACTTGACAAGATCTAGCATACAAAGATGGCTATATGATTGGATATGCTAATAAGATGAAATGCTTGCATATCATGACCCATATATAGATCTACAGTACTCATTAATTAAGTCACCAAGTAACACTTTACCCAAAGTCTAATCTGCCATCAATCGATCAAACGATGAGAATTTACACTGCATGGCAGAACAAAGTGCTCTTCAGTCCTCGAAAGCTTCTCTTTTATTACTCCAAAATGGATCTTGGAGAAATACTTGCTCAAAACCCCTAAGAGTCAAAGAATGGAAAATGGACAAGAAAGATGGGAAAATCAGTAGCAACAGTAGACAAAGGAATGTAATTTGAGGGAGGAATTGAGGGAAGGGATCTATTTATGCATGGCGAGAACCCAAACTCACCTCTCTGAATCAATGCCAAGTGTCCACCACCAAGCACAAGTGAGAATCTCAAGGAGGGGGGGAGCACCATCTAGGGTTTGATCACATGGATCAAGGATGTGGATGGGTGAGGGAGTGTTGGGATCAAGCAAAAGGCAAGTGGGAGGCTAGGAAAGGTGTGCCAAAGGATATAATAAGTCTCCCCTTAATTTTTTCATTATTTTTTCACTTTTGGAGACTTTCTAGAAGGAGGCACCTGCCTCTAGACAATGACGTTTTGCATTAATGGCTAGGTGAGGGGTGATGTTAAGGATTGGAAAAGGTTAGGAAAGGTTAGGAAAATCTCTCTCACCTTTATCCATCTTTACATCATCCTTTTAGCTCATTATTACAAAATTACATTTTTGCTATGTCTTCGAGAACTTAACAATTAGGTATTTGTTTTTGTTGGTGACCTCAGTTGGACAAACCCATAGCAGTTGTGTACGTGAGTTGAAACTTGGTCTAAGGGTGTATGGGGTCTCATTCTATTTATTTTGAGAACAAATACCCCTATCAAAGTCCAGGGACCCTAGTTTTTACAATTTTTGCTCAAAATAGGTAATTAAACCTCAAACTTAGGGAAATTTGATTAAAATTAATTAATTAAAAATCTAATCTAGACTCAAGGGAGTTCCGCGAAAATTTTTAAGATGCCTTGCATGGTCATTTACATCATCCCTAAACAATATTTACTAGAAGATAAGCCCATTGGAGCGCCTTTCACCACTTTGGAGGAATTGTTGCAAGTGTGATGGAAAAACTCGAGGGAAATCAAGAGGGTTGAAAGCCCAATTGATAACTTGGGGATAAAAAACCCTCGGTGAAGAGAACTCTTGCAATGGACCGATCCAAGGATAGCCGACCCAACTATGAGCCATCTGAGACCTATTACATTATTGACCCAGGGGAGTCTTGGAATTCAGTCACAAAAAGTGTTGGGGCCAAAATGCCCTACAGAACCAAGAGACAATGATCTCCAGCAAATGAGCATCTGATGATGCATATCTTCATGGAACATGGAGTTGACTGGAGGGGTCCAACAGAGGTACCCATCTGTGTCACGGATGTACCAACATATCAGCAATCCATAGAAGTATCAATGGCCATGGATCCCACAATATGAAGTGATGTCCCTTATCGCTTAGGTGTCAACTAAGCCCTAGATCCCAAATGAATGTGTACTCCACCCAGTATGCCTGTCTCACAATCCATGGGTGTATGATCAGCTGTCTCATCCTTGAGAAGCGTCAAAGGAGCTCACCAAAGGTGGTGTCACAACACATGTGCATCCTCAAAATCTTCGCGTCATATCTCCCTACAATCGCCTGTAATTATGAATGCCCCTCATGCTCACCCATCACATGAGGCTCCTCCATCAATTTGATAATGTCACTGACAACCTCTTGAGAGAAGGTTGATGTATACGACTGATTGTCTACTAAAATGGATGAAAGAGATGCTTGACTTAACTCCTCCCGAAGCTGCTCTACTTGTAACTTAGATTTTTGAAGGACCATTTGTGTGCTCTCCAAGGATTCTTGTGTGTTCACCAGCTCACGGTTAAGTCTGTCTACCTCATGCTCTTTCCTTTCCAACGCACCTTGGTACATGCCACTCATTGCGAGAAGATAATCCCTATCTGCGAGAAGGTGTAGGTTGTTAGATCTAGTCACTACCATGGCCTCCTTGAGTGTAATGAAATGCACAAGGGAAATATCTCCTCCCAATATGTCCCGCGCCATAGTGTCCCTCCAACAAAAATCATCCACCAATGTATGTGTTTCATCGAGGTGTCTCATGGCTAACACAATCATGTCCTCGCGAACCTTTTGTTGCCCTATCAAATGGTGTGAATCACATGAACAAACATCCACATACATGCTAAGTGCTACCTACGTGACTCTTGCTACCAAGGTCCAACTATGGAATCCTCCTTGAGTGCACCACAACATGTTGTACCACTCACGCCCACATCATCCCGCTCAAAACACCTCTAAGAAATGAGATCCATCTCGGTGGGTATTATGTGAACAAATGTATCCTCAAGGCAACTACCCTCTCATCCTACGATACACATCTCTGATAGAGGTCAACCTCTAAAGGTATCTCATTCCTTTATAACTCCCTCTGCAGCATCCTCATCATCATGAGCATCATTAATAAGGTATGATGTGGAATCCTCAGCTTATCCCGGTTGATGGGGACTCTTCACTATATGCACCATCAACCTTTTTCCTTAGCACCTTCACCTTCTTGTCCACAAATACTTGGGGTTCACTTTTACTCAGATGTTTGATAGATTGCAAAAATCCATGAATGACATGTCTGCATGAAATTCTATACCAAGCTTTTGATACTGTCCACATCCTCATCATCATGAGCATCATTAATAAGGTATGATGTGGAATCCTCAACATCGGTTGATGGGGATACCTCACCATATGCACCATCAACCTTTTTCCTTGGCACCTTCACCTTCTTGTCCACTGATACTTGGGGTTCATACCACTCAGGATGTTTGATGGTGCAAAAATCCTTTAATGACATGTCTACATGAAATTCCATACCAAGCTCCTGATACTCCCTCATACAATCTGCAAACTTCTCATCGTGTCCTTTCTATCGTGTTTGCTACCTCTTTGAACCACTAACTCCATTGATCCCTGCATTGTTTTGAAGGCTTTCCATAGCCTGCCTCAACTATAGTCGCCCCTTTGCAAGAATGTTACGAACATTCTTCACGCTTTCCTCCATATCTGATCTAAAATTTTCTCTCTACTACTGCATCTGAAGGTATAAGTGCAAGTTATCACCGCTGAAATTTAGTGGAAAGAATCTGAAATAAATCCTCACTGATTTTCCCTTAGGCTGGCAAGAAAACCAGCTCTGATACCATTGTAATATCCCCAGATCCTCGGATCGGGATATCAACTACTAACTCTGTGGCTCTGTTTTGCAGATCTGATGTGCTAAGGTTTTTGGATGAGTTTTCAAGGTTTTTGGATTTGTTTTGTTGTGTTTTAAAGTTTATATATAGTGCATGCAAATAGATTTGGGACTATAACCACATCAACAATTTTATTCAGTAATATAATGGACAATACAAGACAAAATGCGGAAAATCAACAAATCTCTTCAACTAGATCTACATAGATGAGGATCTTAACTGGAATACAAACAAAATACTGATAAACATTGATAAGTAGATGGATCTCGTAGCTGCAATGAAGATCCGCTGCATGCACGAAATACAACCCTGCATGCAACCAAAAATACGCTGCCAAACTGTTGTAGAAGACTGGATAACTCACCCCGGTGGCTATACTCGTCGGAACTAGCTAAGATCTATCTTAGATGGGTCACCCTGCTCCCTAGCACACTCTCCCAACCTTTGAGATGAAACACTGGCTCATTGTTGCTCAATCGGAACCCCAGATGGATGTCCAGACCCCCACGCACTGCAAATGACAAACTAGTACGATCTGGGAGATTTACGTGTCAAAAAAGTGTGATATTTGTCTCATTGGAAGCACCCTAGTCTCCTCTCAAATGGGTCGGAAGGAATTTGGATCTTCCAGTATGGTTGTGCCTAGCGACCCAGAATACTGATAAATCCTTCCCAAAAACCTCACGCTGCAACTAGAAAATATGCACCCTAGTTGATACTGGACTTGTCTGCTAATATAATCTGATCTTGTAGCTCGATGAAGAACCTATGTGGTTCTCCCGACGGACTAGGGTGTGTCTTTCAACACCAAACTCTATCAATGGCGATGGTTTCATCCAAAAAGCCACCAAACAAGAAGGAAGTCGTCTGACTCCTCTCTGGGTTCTAATTTCCAATTCACAATTTGCAATAATGAGAGAATATGAGCCCCTACCTCTCTTTTATACCCCTTTTCACCTTTTTCCCTTCAAGTGACTTTTAATTCATCTTTAACATTTTCTCATAAAATCACTTTATGAGTTTAATGAACCTTTTTACTCCAAAAAGTGATTAATTTTCCTTTATGATTTCTCCAGCCACTGAAAGTCACTTTTCATCATCCCATCTTGTAGATATTTCCGCCACGATTCCAACGAGCTATTACACTAAGGTATTTCTCCAAGAAACAAGCTCCAAATAGTACCTTTAGTGTAATTAATTAAAATATGCCCATTAATAACCCCGTTTTATGAAAATAGTCGGAATGCAACGGAACCAAGAAAAAGTTGTGCAGAAACGATCCTAATGATAAATAATGGTAAATAAACTAAGATGGGCCCCAAAAAACTCATCCAAACCCTTCAAGCTCACTGATGACATAGTCTCACCCCTCTGACTTGGCTGACTCAAGCCTCCTGAAGTGACTCTAACCGCATAATAAGGGAGTCCAAAAATGGGTACATGACATGGCCATCATTAGTGCCCTAGTCCCTTGTTGTCGTTCTTGGGGAACAGGGGTA
>SNQJ01S0221737.1:0-14866 GCA_010110895.2 Picea sitchensis
CGCAAAAAAAAAGGAAGAAAGGATCCTCATTGGCAAACACAATGATCCGGTCCTTCTCCTTCTACTGTATTGTTTCATCCGGATCTCCTTTAGCATAGGCTAGTTTCAAATGATCCCCTGTTCTCTTTCTGGGGGGTCTTTTCTCATCCGCAAATCAATGTATTACTTTGTACTCTTTTCCATGGATTGAATAGAAGGATTCTCCCCTCTCTTACTTACAAAAAAAAAAACAACAATTTTCAATCATTATAGGTAGAGTAAATTGACCTTACAATTTACCATCAGTCCCCTAGTCATGAGGGGTTATACATACATGGCTTATTCTCTTTTATTAAAGAAACAATTTATTACTGCCAAGGATTCTATCACTTCATGTTCAATTCCTTTAACCACAAGGAATTTTATGTAAGGGTCTTAGCCCTTATATAAACATCCATCATAATTTCCAAACGTTCCAAGTTCCCACATTTGTAGGAAACCTTGCAACCTATTCAATCCACTCACATCTAAGTCTTTCTATTAGTTCCTATCAACATAATCCCACTCCTACAGGAGTGGTTGTCATTCCACCAAAGAAACAATATGATTATTCTGTTGCAAGCCAACATGATTCAATTGTTGTTGAGTGAATTCCCATCAAAATTTCAATCTGCAATCCTTCTCCTCAAGGAGCTTATACAGATAGTCTCCTTGCAGAAGAAAACACATTTCAACAGGCTCATCTTAGCCTTGATAAACTAGTCTCGTGACTGTTCTCCAACCCATCCAGGCCTAGTGTTTGAACCTTGCTCTGATATACATGGTAGGGTAGGGTTCCCTCATCCTTAAGAGTTTTCTAAGAAAAAAAAAAGTATTCGACTCTTTCATGAGCCCAAGCAAGCTAAATTTTGTTTCCTTCCTTGATACCACTCTTTCACACACCCAAACCCCTGAGTACCTTTTTAGGGAATGAGGTATTAAATTTTCTCTTTTCTTCAATCGTCTCAAATTCTCACCTAGAGGATATCATCGTCTTCTGCTCGTTAAGAGATTTCCGTCGACTATAATCACGCTCAGAACTGAGCTTTGGATCAAAAGTTATCATCTCTCCAAATTTTCCAAAATTTCATTCATTAAGTTCATCTCTAGTGCCACGTGGCAACCATGTGGTTCCCTATCACTTATGACATCCGACATGGCATTGACGTGGCATCTGCCACCTAACCTATCTGATTTCCTTGCTCACTGGTTCAAATATTTTATTTTTCATCGGAGTCGTCGCATCGAAGTTAACAGATTTCCCTCACCTACTCCACTTCGATAGATTCTCTCCAAGTACACATGCTTCAATGAATCTAACCTATATATCCAATGACCCTGATTACTTCGGAGTCTCCAAATTCACATGATGCTTAGCGACCCTTCTCATGCTCCAATTGCGCTTAGATATGTCGGTCCCTTGGAAATCTATGAATGAGATTGAATCTTGGCCACCTCCTTGGTCACTACTGCCACCGTGTACATGTGTCCTATCATGACATGTGGCTGAATATCCACTTGACACGGGGGCCTGTCCTGAATCGCTACGTCACCATAGGGTACATAGGCTTGCTTGACTCGATCTTGAAATTTGTCCATTTCCTATAAACTGATGAAGTTACTTAATCAATACCATTCCTTAGTATTCAATCATTTTAATCCACATTAGGGATAATTTGTCTTCACAAATTAATTATCCCCGTAATTACATTTTTACTTAACCTAATAATGTTGGCCCAATAATTAATGAGGATTTACTTTCTCTCCATTTTACTTGGGAATGGTTTAGTACTAATTTAATTATCCAGGTTATAAACACATTATAATGCAATTAATTAATTATATCATAATATAATTAATTGCATTGTAAAGTACCCAAACTCCATCGTAATGCACCCAGGTTGCATTAAAATATTTTATTTAAGGTAATTTAAACCTCTTTCACGTAATAGCCTTANTATAATATTTGAGCTATCTCAGTCAGAGCTCTTTAGAGTCATACTCTGAATCCTTCAGATTTGTACTCCGAACTCTATAGAGTCAAATCTGAAATGGTCAACACCTAAAAGGTTTTGAAACTTGCATTCATTTATTTATATATATTAAATATCATATAAACTCAAACAATTTCCCTGAGGTATTTACTCTTGAAATGCATGCACCCACTTCATTACTCCAACCACCAATCACGAAAGAGGGAGGTTTAATATTATTATATATATATAAGTGGGACCTATTTAACACTTTTTTCATTGCTCCAAAGATTTCAGAATTTATTTGTATGCTCCTGTCTCAAATCTCTGACGGTCAACTCTGAAAAGGTTTTGGAATTTGTGCTAAATTATTATAATATTATAAAAGATATTTTCATACCTTATAATATTCCTGGCATCGCTCCAATGGCTTTAGACTTCATTTGAATGCTCCCTTCCATTTACTTTGAATGGTCAACTCCGAAATATTTTAATACGAATATTTAATATTATAACGTGCACGAACTCCATTGGTTATCACACTTCAAACGTTTGCTCCTTTTTCTATATTCCTGTAGAAAAAAAACTGTTATATTCAAAAAATGAATATACATGTCATCTTATCAGTCCAACCTTAGTAGGATTTCTTACAGATCTATTCTACCTATGCCAACAAATCTTTTAAGGCCTTTTACAATACGAACTATTCCAACTATTCAAAAAATTTACAACCTTACAAGAAAAACATTTTTTTTCAGAGGCGAAATTCCATTGCCTTAGTTTATGTGCCTTCGAAGAACTCATAAAATCCAAAAGCTTCGTTTTGAAGCTGCAAAGATTCTTTAGAGATTTCATCTGCTTTTGTGTTGAGCTTCCTCAGAATGTGTTGGAAATAATTCCATTCGGAATTTCTGAAGGTGAGTTTGATATCTCTTATAATTGAGGCCAGTCTAGGATTCTAGATGTTATTTTGGTATCTTGCCCAATCAATCACCAGTTTGGAGTCATGGAACACCTGAAGCTTTGTCATATTTTTTTCTTTGGTTGTTTCCAAAAGGGTCTAGAGTGCTATCAGTTCTTCTCTGTTGTTTGTTCCACCTCTTGGAAAATATATGATATGGATATAATGACTATGAATGATAAACAACACCACCCTGACACCACATGTAGATGCATGTCCTTGGATGGCCCCATCAAAATAGCCCCATGGGATGGTGTAATCAATGGGTGGGGGGACTATGAATCATTGCTTGCTTAATATGGGTTCTATCTTAAATTCTTTAGCCTGAGTGAGTGATAAAGCCATTGTCACTTCTAGGGGAGCTGTCTTATCTTTAAAGATGACATTATTTCTTGCCCACCAAATGTTTGTGATCATGATACTTGGAATACCTGCATAAAAGGAGACTGTTATGTCTCATAGAAAAGTTATGAAGCATTCTTCAAGAGAACCTTGGTTCCAATTAGCCCTGGATTTTAGTTTTTCTTTTCTTAAACGTGTGACTGTCTCTGCAAAGGGACATGATATAAAAATGTGAGTAGTGGATTCTTGATATTCTTTGCACAAAGGGCATCTACTAGGTCCACACCAACCTCTCTTGAGGCAGTTGTCCCAAGTCAAAAGTTTGTTGTTTAGAGCTAGCCATAGAGTCAATTTACATCTGGGGGGAGCCTTGATTTTCCATAAGGGCTTCCACCACCACTTCAGTTGTGTCTCCAAGTTTTCTTCTAGCAAGGGTTTGTAGCCTAATTTAATCGTGTAAGAGCCATTTTGCGGGTTTTTTGACCGAAAAAAGGAGTCCTCAGACTCTCTATCTAGAGTAATGAAATTTTCACATAACGGGGTAATGAAAGAGTTCCATTCGTCCCGTAGATATAGGGGGAGATTCAGGGAATCTGCATTTTTCTAGCCCCCTCTTCCTCTTAATTGGGGGAAACCAATGTTGAGGTCTCTCAAAAAGAGACAGTTTTTTCCTTTTAGGAATTGAAGTAGGAGCTAGGAGAGTTTGTAATTGTTTCCAGTTCCCAACCATGGATCTTCACCCAATCTCATGTTTTCCCCATTTTCGATGCGCCAGATAGTCCACTTACCAACTGGGGGGAAGGCTTGAACAAGTGTTTTTCAGACAATTGAACCTTTAGTGGATTTCAAAGGTTTTCAAAACCAATCAGAAATAGACAAAGAAGGAAAATACTTGGAGTTCATTACTCTTACCCATAGATTGTTACCCAAACTTAGGCGCCAAAGGTTTCTGCTCGCTAAGGCTCACGCGAAGAGTCTTAATTTTTTTAACCCTCAACACCCCAATTCTTTTGGTGTCGCGATTGAGTTCCATTTGACCAGAGGGGGTCCTCCATGTGGATTTTGTCCCTTCCACAGGAAGAGAAAGCTTAAATGATGTATGTGATCCAAGACTCCTTTTGGGACTTCAACTATTGAATTCCAGCAGATAGGAATTCCTTCTAGAACTGCTTTGATTAGTACCAATATTCCTCCTCTAGAGAGGAGTCTGTTGACCTAGATGGCTAAGCGGGCATCAAACTTTCTTATTAACCAACCCCAATCTTCTTTTCTATAGTTGTCAGGTTTTAAATTAAAACGTAGGTACTTTAGTCCATCGGATTTTTTTTTTTCTTTTGGATGGGGACAATGTTGGCGATAGAGGCTTCTTTTTTGTTCTCATAGTGATGAAGAAGGAGACAAGACTTTTCCATATTAATTTTCATTCCCATAGCGTTGTAGAAGAGGTTTAAAATATCCTTGAGAGTGCTGAAATTCCTATGAGAGCCATAGAAGCAACAAAATATGTCATCTACAAATAAAAGGTGTGTGATTGATTTTGATTCTAAGACTGCAATTCCTCTCAAGAGACCCTTGGAACTTTCCTCCTTTATCAGAAGACTAAGAGATTCAACTTCGATTAGGAAAAGAAAGGGGGAAATGGGGCAGCCCTAATGGATACCTCTAGTGGCTTTGAAAAAACTGGGCTTCATTGATGAGGATGGAAAAGGAGGCACTTTGGATACATCCCATTATCCAGTTGACGGTTTTTAAACTCATGTCCATTTGGATTAGGACTAAACACAAGAAATTCCAGTTTACGTGGTCATAGGCTTTCGAGAGGTCCAATTTTAGGATGGCAGCCTTGAGATTTCTTTTCCTTACTGAGTGGAGCACTTCCTGAGCTATGGATACAACATCGTGTATCTATCTGTTATGTAGGAAGCCAAATTTCTCTTCACCAATGATTTCACTTAGTATTGGCCCGAGTCTCCTAGATATGATCTTGGTGATTAATTTGTATATTACATTGCAACAAGCGATCAATCTATAGTCTTCAAAGGAAGAGGGCAACTGTTTCTTTGGGATGAGACACATGAAGGTTTCATTTAGAGGGCCATGAGCTCTTCCTTCCTTTTGTGATTTTCTTATCATTAGCAACAAATCTTCTTTTAGAAGATCATAAAAGGCTTTGAAAAATTCCACAGTTACTCCGTTTGGGCCTGGGCTTTTACCATTTCTGATTGAGAACAAAGTTGCCTTTAGTTCCAGTTCGATCACTTCTTCTTCTAAGGAAAGGTTTATTTCGTTGGTAAAGATGGTAGGGAATTTGCTTACTACTTCTGGGATCTCTTGGATAGGGCATCTTGGGGGGGCTGAAAAAATATTGCTGAAAAAATTTACCCCAAGATTTTCCTTTTCCCCAAAGGAAGTGACCACTTTTCCTTGTTCATCTTTGATTTCCCAGATTGAGTTGAGGTTTCTTTGAAAGTTCGCATATTGGTGAAATTTTTTTGTGTTTTTGTCTCCTTTTATCCATAGACCCCTGCTTTTTGTACGCCATTCTCGTTCCTTTGTCTTAAGCCATTTGGAGTGTTTTTCCTCCAGATCTCTTAGTTATGCTAACTTATTGTTTGTTAGGGGGGTGTCCTCCAGGGATCTTAGAACAATTGCTAAATTCTCTTCAATGTCCCGAATGTGTCGAGACCTTTTGGACTTCCATAAAGGGAGCCAAATTTTTATGGTGTTTTTCAATTTTTTGAGATTTTCTGTGAATTGTACCATAAGGGGTTCATGGTTCAAAGGGGAGAGTTTGTTCCATGAAGAAAGGACCAGTTTCTTGAAATCTTCCTCTTCTAGCCAAGATTGGCTAAATTTCAAGGGAGATGGGGGGAGGGGGGGGGAGTCGAAACTCAAGGACCATTGTAGTGTGACATGTAGATGATCTTAGATGCCTCCCACCTCTACTCTAGATATGAACAAAGCTCCTGAGTTTAGTAAGGCTTCTGAAACTAGGAAGCGGTTGAGTCTCTTTGCAATTTCCTCTTCCCCGGTTCTGAAATTCCTCCAAGTAGGAGAGAGATTCACAGGCCTGATGCCCACTAGGTTGGCGTTTTCGAAGAAGGCTTGGAAGAAGAGTCTTTGCCTGTCAGCCCTAGGATTTCAAACCTCCTGCAGGGATAAGGTTAGATTTAAATTCCCCCCACCACCAAAAAGGGGTCCCGAAAAAAACCTGCAATGACCAAAAGTGTATTCAGACTTCAATAATAATTTATTTTTGGGGATATTACACAAGATGAAATTTTTAAAATTGGAGGGCCAATCCTTATCCCTCACATACATAAGCTCTTCAATTTAGCAGTCAAGCAGGGCTTCCCTAAACCTTGGACACAAAGCCTCATTGTTCCTATTTTTAAAAACGAGGATAGAAACATTCCCTCTAATTATAGGACCATTATGATTAACCCGATTTTAGCCAAGCTTTATGGAATTATTTTCGAAAAGAAGATTAGCCTTTGGCTAGAAAGTCACAGTAAAAGAGCTAAAGGCCAGGCCAGGTTTAGGAGTTATCATTCAATCGTGGACCATATTGTTACCTTTAGGATCATGGGAGAGGAGTTCCGCAATACTAAAACCAATCTTTTTTGTTGTTTTGTTGACTTTAGAAAAGCTTTTGACATGGTTCCTAGGAAAAACCTTTGGAATAGGTTGGAAGAGATAAAAGTGCCTAGGAAAACCTTGGAATAGGTTGGAAGAGATAAAAGTGCCTCTCGAAGGCTGAGGGGACGATGCAATAAGGATGTATGAGAACATTATTGTTAAGTTTAAAACACCGGAAATGGCCAAAAGAGATTAACTGCATTGATCGGGATCGTAAAAATAAGGTTGTTCCTTGTCCCTCACCCTTTGGCACATATGACGACAATTAGAAGAATGTTGGAAAAAAGCAGGTTGTGTTGGCCTACACTCACCGTATAGTCATCAATCATCTTCTTTATGCCGATGATATCGTTTCTATGGCAAGGAGTCCCCATGATCTTGAAACAACACAGAATCCTCAAGGATTTTGTGCTCCAATATAAGGATCATAATATTGATAAGAGTAAGGTCATGATCATTAAACCCAATAAGATCCCGTGATGATACCTTCATATATGACAACAACAACTTGGAGGAAGTGACTTCATACAAATATTTCCTGGAATTGATATTCAACACAAACTCAATTCAAATTATAGAATTGAGAAATGATTATTGTGGGATGGAAAGCTACATATGGGCTTGAAACAATTATAAACAACTGATCTTTGGAGTTGGGATGGGAAGAAAACTCCTTGAGACTTGTTACACCCGGATATTCTTATGGATGTGAAGTCCGGGGTCAGAGATTGAATCTCGGAGAAAGATAGAAAACACAAAAGAATTTTATAACCTATAATCTCAAAATTAAAGGAAATACGCCTTATCCCTCTATCCTCCTTTTTAGAAACAAGCTTCTCCCATTGAGAGAACTTGCTATGACTAGGGGATACCTAATGTATAAGAACAAGTTAAACAACATGAAGACAAGAGTTTCAAAATTGCTTCAAAATCTAGGCTCATAACCACCATCGACTCAGTTGATGCGATGGCATAAAGGAGTTCTTTCTTGGATAAGCTATTGGGGAATCATGAAGACACCATTTTGCGTTAATAAAGATACTATTAAAAAACGCCAAATCAAAATTTAAGGGAAAATGTGGTGATAGCAAGTTAGAGGAAAAAAATAAGGTATTATAGCATGTAATCAACCCTAATCTAGAAGATCAAAATTATCTATCCGTTTTGCCAAGTTTAAAGAAAAAATAAGCATTGCTAAGATAATAACAAAATCTCACGAGCTATTAGGTGAAATCATGCTATCAATTTTTAAAACGCCATGGGATGAAAGAGTGTCACCTTGCATACTAAGAAGGTTGAAGATGAAAAGCACTTTCTCTTAGATTGTCCAACCTATACCCATATTAGATCTCATTTTCAAAAGATTTTATTCGCTACTACTAACCTTCCTAACCTCTAACTCAACAAGTATGGTGGTGATCTTGGAAATCCTCTCTTAATGCTTTTCAACACATAAAACAAAATTCTAAAGAACTAAGTAATCACTTACCCTCTTAAAGTCCGACAAACCAATTCGTTCTAGTGTGTTAATCGTCGTCATCATCATATAGTTTATTATTTCACATTTAAATTTTATATTTATTTAGTATTTGTGTGATTAAACTATTATTAATTCTAATGATATATATTTTAATTTTATATATGTTTTATTATTTTATTTATTGTTTACTCAATAACAATAATCTATTTAATAATTTCTTCAATTTTAGCATTTAATTTTTTATATTTATTTAGTATTTGTGAGTATTTGATATTATTTTCGGGATTAAATCAAGCAGAGTGTAAGTCATTAATCTATATAATCTATATTCACTTATATTAGTCTCAACTCCGACCAATAATTCTCATGATTTGAAGAACGATTAGCATCATTTGCATCAATTGATGCTTACATGGGTGAAGAAATGGGATTGAAAAAAACGAAATGAATCGCATAGCATAAACCATCACTTCCATGGTTTGCACCCAGTCACTAGAACTTCCCAGGTGGTCACCCAACCCAATACTACTCTATCCCAATCACACTTAACTGTGGAGTTTTCCCACAATCAAGCCCACTTAGCTTGCTACCCCATTTGCAAAACCTAGCAAGTATTGTGCCTTATAAAATACCCAGTTAAAGCTCCCTTGACTCTTATTATTAAAGTATATAGGGCCTACAAGCAAGATATTAGATATTTTCGGATTAATCATGAGGGCCACACCTATGACCCATATTCATGAGTAGCCTCAACTCCGACCAACAATTATCATGATTTGAATAGTCCACTTACACTCATTGCATCGCGATGCTCAATGTGGTGAAGAAATGGGATTAGCCAACGTAAATGAATCGACATCAATCATCACTTCCGGCTTGCACCCTGCAACTGTGACTTCCCAAGTGGTCACCTACCCTAAGACGCCTTTCAAGCTCAAGCATCTTTAACTGTGGAGTTTTCCAATAATCAGCCTCACTTTAGCTTGCTACCCCATTTGCAAAACCTTAGCAAGTATTGTGCCTTTATGAACTACCTTAGAGCTCCCTTTGACTCTTATTATTTAAGAATATAAGGGCTTCCACAGTGCAAGATATATGATATTATTTTCGGATTAACTACAGAGTGTAAGTCATTAATCTATGACTATATTCATGAGTATTAGTCTCAACTCGACTAATAATTCTCATGATTTGAATAGTCCACTTAGCACTCATTGCATCGTGATGCCTGTTGTGGTGAAGAAATGGGATTGAAGCCAACTAAATGAATCGCATAACATCAATAATCACTGTGCTTGCACCCGTGAATCAGATCCCTGGTGGTCACCTATCCCAAGACGCCTGTGGCTCAAGCACGCTTAATCGTGGATTTTCCCACACAATCAAGCCCACTTAGCTTGCTACTCCCATTTGCAAAACCTTAGCAAGTATTGTGCCTTATGAACTACCCAAATAGAGCTCCCTTGATTCTTATTATTTAAGTATATAGGGCTTCCGCAAAGGCAAGATATTAGATATTATTTTCTGGATTAATTGTTTAGTGTAAGTCATTAATCTATGATCCATATTCATGAGTATTAGTCTCAACCGACCAATAATTTTCATGATTTGAATAGTCCACTTAGCACTCATTGCATCGGGTGATGCTCACAGTGGGTGAAGAAATGGGATTGAAGCCAACAAAATGAATCGCGATAGCATCAATCATCACTTCCCGGTAACCAGGGCTTCCCAGGTGGCCAATCATCCTAAGACGCCTCTAGCTCAAACGTGCTTAACTGTGGAGTTTTCACCACAATCAAGCCCACTTAGCTTGCTACCCCATTTGCAAAACCTTAACAAGTATTGTGCCTTATGAACTACCCAGTTAGAGCTCCCTTGACTCATAGATTAATGACTTACACTACGCAGTTAATCTCGAAAATAATATCTAATATCTTGCACTGCGGAAGCCCCTATATACTTATTTGTGAGTAACTATAATTAAATTTAATATTATTTTTAAATTTAATGATATATATTTAAATTTATATATGGTTTATTATTTTATTGATTGTTTATAAATAACAATAATCTATTTAATAATTTCTTCAATTTTAACATAGAATTAAATAGTATCCTTGAAATTAATTGAAGTTTAAGAAATTTGCCCTTTCACAAGATCAATGGTTTAGTTTGTCATCCTTTCCAGTGTATTTGTATGTTTGAGTGACTTTTGATGTGGCAAATCTTTGCCTTTCCGTTAGAAGTATTTGTCACTTGATGAAAACTTGTTACATCATAATTCTAGGGTAGGCATTTATGATCGTGTATATCGAATGCTCTTTGTTTGTTGAGGTGTCTAGCAACAATACACTGCATAATAAATAATCTTTTTTATATCAAAATTTTAGGGTAGGCATTTATGACACTCTGTCTAATGCTTACGATTTGTTGAGGTGTCTAGCAACAATAGGGTACATAAGAAATAATCTTGCTTTAATTTCGAGATAGGTTCATCTTCAATAGACCATTTTGCAATGTTGAAGTAAATGCGTTTTTTATTTTCTAAAATGTATAGAACCATTTTGAAATCTTGAAGCCAATGTTTTTTTTTCTAAAATGTATAGAACCATTTTGGAATCTTGAAGCAAATGTTTTTTTTATTTTTATTTTCTAAAATGTATAGAAGTTTTGATATATGAGGAATGCAATGATTCTAAATGTTAAAGTCAAAAGTCTTTTTTATTTCTAAATATATAAAAATTAATATGCAATATATAAATATGAAAATATTAAAAAAACACCATGTGGAAAGAAATTCCTCAAATATGAAAAAATGTAAAGGTTAATGTAGTTAGCTCATTTTTTTTTTTCTAGGGTAAACTCTCTAAAATCTTTGGAGTACTCGAACTCAACATGTCACTTGCCCACCTGGGTGGGGAGGATAACAATCATTCCTCCCAACCACTTGAGCTAAACCCTATTGACTTTTGCAAGGTCATATATAATGCACGTTATCATACAACTCAAATGTGAATAAGGCAAATGAGGTTTTCATAATAACTATTAAGATAATCAAAATATGTACATACAAGACATTTTAGACAAAAGGATAAGAAGCGTCCACAACTTTAGTAAGTATTGTAGAGTCTTAAGACTAAAATTTCCCTAAATTATAGTACAAAATTCTCATTTATGCTTAATAATATAACACAAAAAATGATAGTCATTAAAAACAATAAGTGTAGCTAGTTGTTATATACATTCATAATAGTCTAGAAAACAAGAGTCACAATTCATGTTCTTAAGGGAATTATGAGTGCATTTAGAGGTAGGTCATCGTGGCCTATCTAACACACAATTTGCCTTGAAAACTTTGTGGTTTCTCATGGTTTCTCATTTGGACAATATATAATCACTTTCATTGCGTTTGTCGATTACATTCATTGCATTACTTGGATTGTTAAGTCTTTAGTAATGTTCTTTCAATTTCTATTTATTATAAATTGTGGTAAGTAACTTTGACTTACTTAAATTTTCTTTAGATTTAATTGAGAAAAATTAGCATTAAATCTAATGAGTCACTATTAAACCTACTCAAACAATAACTATATTAATTAATTTAGGTCTAGCTATTAAACCTACTCAAACAATAACTATATTAATTAATTTAGGTCTAGCTATTAAACCTACTCAAATAATAACAATATTAATTAGTTTGGGTATCACTATTAATCCTACTCAAACAACAACAATATTAATTAGTTTAATTCTCGAATCACTAGGATCCTAACTAGGATCTTAAGTTATTCATCATTTCCTGGTACATGTGTTTTTTTTTTAATAATTATTTTTATTATTAAAGCAAAGAGCTTTTTATTGTTTGTTGTAATTCATTTATAACCCAATATTGTATTGTTTTATTTTTCAAGCAGGTACTTAGTAAATCATAAAAGGCAAGCTTAGCTGCTCATTCCATTGTATTTCTTTGCATTAAGGTTTAGTGATTCTTTGGCGCAGTAGTTGAAGCAGAGGGGCGGAGCGGGAGCAGCAGCGAGGGGCGAAATCTTATCAGCGAAAATGGTACCTGCGGAAACCCATTTTGTTCTTTCTGAATGGTTCTATTGTATTTCTCTATATTATGATGAAGCTGGGTTTGATAGGTCTTCAATTATTGTTGCAATCGCAGTAGGGTTTTGATGGACTGGGATTTGATGAGCTCTCAGGGTTTTTGACGTTTTTAAATGGGTTTTTTTGTTCATATCTTTTATCGAGAGTCGTTGTTCGTTGGGGCAACAGGATTCGAAGTAATGGCCAGCTATGGGATTTATCTGGTCAATGGGTCGATGGACCTGAGGGTTTTCTGAATTGAACATCTATCGTTAACTTCTAATATGTCTTCAACTTCAGATGTAAACTTTCTGGCTATCATGTGAATGTGTACTTTATATGTGGTTAGTCGCCTATGTTTGATTCCATGTTTGAGTCATGCTGTCTTAGTTTGTTTGGTAGGCAGCACACATAATCCACGATTATTTTACATTTCTACACATGATCAATATCACAACTTTTAACATAGGTTTTTCTTTCTCTATCCCGCAGTTTGCGTGTTTGGTTTAATTTCATCCTACGAGCTCCATATGAAATGGAGAGAATGATCCGATAAATTATTTAGGAGATGATGCATTTCAGCCACAAAAGCTGATGGCCAGTTTATACTATTGAATTTAGTTCCATTTATCCTTTCTACAAAATTCTAGGTGGCGATTCTTTCATATGTTCGTATATTTGAACTATTCCAAAGGACTAATATATCCTCCCTTAGAAAACATTCCCTCCAGCAGAAACTAAACCTGAACAGAGATATCGAGGGCACAATATTGATGCATCTTGATACAGTGTGGCTCCTAATATGGTGTTATTTGCCTACATATGAGAATTTCCAGTGTATGCACGTTTTCGAAATATGTTTGGACTTTGTATGTTTTAGATAATTTCCAGCTGTTAAAAACCTAAATTTTTGTTTTCTGGTAATATTTATGCAATGTTACTTGGGGGACGCTCCCTCCCCCGTGTGGGTGGGGTCGTGCCCCCTGCACTTATCACACGGGCAACTCCTGGTGAAACGCTCCCTATTGTGGTTGAAGTGGAGAAAAAGAAAGTGAAATGAAAATGCTTCACCTGAAGAGGGAAATGTTTTGCCCTGTGCTTTCTTTTGCTTAGTACCGGTATTTTCGGAGCCTCACAGTTTGCAGCGCTTCTATTGTACCAGCGCATCATCTTGCTCTCTTTTAGCGTTCTTTAGCTAGACACCCAGCAGCTTGTCTCTACCCTATTATTAGATCTTATTATCTTATTATATTTCTGCCTTTAGCATTGTTCTAGTTGATGGCTTGGGAATAAAAGTATCCTATATTATCTTCTCTAAACCCTAATATGCCTACCCATAGCACCTTATAAAAGCACATAAAGGGAAACACATTGGAATTTTCCATTTTCATGGGGATGATGCTCTGAAGCTCCAATTTCTTGCTATTTGTTGCCCGTCTCTGATTGCTGATTGCTCATTCGTCTGCAACAGAGAGGAATTGTTCCACATACAGCTTCATCCACTCTATCAGTAAAAATAGACATACCCCTAGGGGAGCGGAGGATCTAGTTGCAATTCATAGTTCCCTACATCTTCAGCATAGGGAGACACCAGAGTATTGGAAGGGACCAGTGAGATGATGGGGATGTGGATCCAGAAGAGGATGCACAGAGATGAATCGGAAGGACTGAATGAGGTGCAGCAGGGTGACATTCACATGGATGGTGCTGGTTCCTTCCTACAGCAGGTGGGTGCAGAGGACTAGTGCCTTGAGCATCGATGCTCATTTAATCCCATTTTTCTTACTTTTAAGTTTATGTTATAAATCATAATATACTTTGACTATTTAGACTTGGACATTAACGACCCAGTCTTTACACTTTACTATTTACCTAAGTTGCACGAAACGTGGAAACGTCTGGAAGTTTCTGAAACGGGAATGTCAGGAAATGTGACCCTCCAAAATTGGAAACGTCGAGGGAAACGTCATATATATATATATATATATTATAAACATGTTATCTTGCAAGAAAAACAATGATACACCAATGACATTTATGATTTTAGAAGGAAAACCATGTCTATATTAACATGAAAGGACATGTGTTACACAGTTATAGGAGTAATGCCTTGCATGAAGACACTTGGATACAACCATGGAATAGGAGCATTGGACTAACATCTTGTTAGAGAGTTCACCATCCCAGATGAAGGCATTAAAGTTTAAAGTTTAAACCCTAGGAGAATCATTCCTCGAGAGTGTTTCATCATGGTGGTTGGATAAACCCTAGTATGACACTTGTACATCCTTGTATTGTAGAGAGCAATGTTATTAGAATATGATCGATCAACCCCAAAAATGTTAACCGGTGGACATCAAG
>SNQJ01S0221739.1:0-15014 GCA_010110895.2 Picea sitchensis
AAACAGTTGGGATAGTCGACAACACCACACCCACAATCGTACAACATTGGGTGGCTTTGACAGGGATGAGATCTTCGTGTCAGCCAATAGTGTTGATTTTCATATGACATCTAGCCCTTCAAGGATGATGTATTATATGATGTTGCCCCATTGGATGTCTTTGATGTTCTCTTGGGACAATCATATATGTGGAAGCACCATGCTATCTATGAGTCTCAACCCCGTAGTGTCATTGTTACTCTGGGGGGTCATCTCTACAGGATACCAGAGGTAGTTCCAACTACTGTCCCACCTAAATAATGCCTCAAGGTAGTATCTCATAATAGAAAATTCAACTTCTTCACATTCTATTCAAAAGGTGAACATAAGGATGCTGCAACCACTACAACCTCAACCTAAGCACCAGGTCGACAAGATTGTAGCAAAGTGTAAAGATTCATTTTTCACACATGCATCTCATGTAGCCAGACTGGTTAAAAAGGTCCAACCCTTCCAGCCATAGGTTTGTGACAACCTTCAACAAGTTAAGTAATGCAACTTCTCAAACAAGGAAAGCAACTCATCAATATGAAGATTCAACAAACGCTTTTCCCTCTCCCCCAAGCACTCAACGCAATGGAGACCATTGATTCCTAAGGAGGGAGGATTGATCCAGGTGGATATCGTTAGCCACTCACCTTTTCCAACTGGCTCAAAATAATTTTCTAGCAATTTTGGTAATTTACTAGTTTTAGTAGTTTGTAACTTCTGGGGCCATTTTGAGGGCCTAAATGAAGGTTTTTTGGGATCGAGCTTCCCAATGATAGTGGAAGGCTCTGATTGAGCCCCCTAAATGAATATCCTTGATGATACCTTTTCAACGAGCTATTGTGCGCCCCAAACAGAGATCATATGCCAAAGTTACGCCCCTGGGAAGTTGATACACCAAACTACCCAAAACGGGGTCCACAAAACTGTTGGATTTTCATCTTCCAGGGTTAGGGTTTTGGATTTTATTTATGATAAAAAGGCCTTTAGAGGCTCATTGTAAAAATCATCTTCTTGCGAATGTGAGTGGCGGACACATCTCTTCGTAGAGATAAGCTGCCACCATTCTAGCGAGTCTTTCACTCTGTATTTTTACAGTCTTTGTACATTTTCCCTCATTAATAGAAAATTGTGTATTACAGTATCTATGTGTTTATAGTTTCATCTCTGATACATTTATGTTATATTATTGGATATCTGAGATATCTGTACAATGCTATTATATCTCATTTTGTGCCAAAAATAATGCGGATCAGTGGTATGAGAGGCGCTCTTGATTGTTTTGATTACATGTCTAGATGAGGTCAGAGTATATCAAGTTGGGTCTCTATATTGTATCTCTTGAATACAATCCCTCTCATGTCCAAAAACCCTCCATAGCGAGAAGGAAATAAAAATGATAGAGTAGACAATTCTATTAGTCTATTTCTTGAGCAAGCTCTCATTAATAGATGGATGAAATGATGGAAATTTTCCCACATCCTTCAATGCTTGCCGATAACAACATGCCGTCTTCATCAAGCAACCAATTTTTAAGTACCTCTCCTTTCAAAGGTTACAAAGTTAATTTTTGATATTCCATATTTGAAGGACGGATAGATGTGGATGCCTTAAAATGCTTAAATCTACTAGAAAGTTATTTCTCTGTTCATAATTTCTTCAGACAAGGAAAAGATCACCTTGAACTTCTTAAGGCTCCCCATGTCAAACATTGGTGGAAAACTTCAAGAGACAAAGTTCCCACCAGGAGGAGTCTAGAATATATGGGCCTAGCCCACTTGTGATTTTTTGTGGATGCGGTAAAGAGACAATATTACCCTATTGGAAACTATGAGGACCATTACATGAGAAGGACCACACTACGGCAAGAAAGAAACCGTGGTTCTAGAGTTCGGCAATGCATTTCCATACCTTGCGCGCAAGCTAGGTATCAAAGACTTTGAATGAAATTTGGTTCCTACCCGTGGGGCTCTACCGCGAGATACATCCAAACTAAATGGATTTTCCGGATATCTCATCACTCGGTGCCGCTTATCTATATGTTGTTAAAATCGAGAATTTAGCACCTAAATCAAAATCGTCCACAAAATCCCACAGCACAACATCGATGAATGTTTCTCCAAAGTAGTCATTGGTGGACGATGTCAAATACAAGGAGACAGACCCTAATTCAGAATATGATTCATAAAATATTGATAGAAGATAGATCATCGATGTAGACCCACTATTATTATGCATAGTAGTAGCAGATTCAGCGGAAGAACCCATAGATCACGAAGGGGAGCACCTTTTTCATTACAGATGTGGGTGAAGGGACCCCACTACATTTTGTTATTGATAGGCTAGAATAACCTCATCTCCAGCAGTAGTCAAGCGGTTGAGTTGTAAATAGCGCACACCCACAACCATACGGCATTGGGTATGTAGCCAAAGGGAAAAAGATCTTCGTGTCGACCAACAATGTCGATTTTCATACGACCTCCAACCCTTGAGGATGAGGTATTATGTGATGTTTCCCCATTGGATGTGGGATGTTCTCTTGGAGCCAACCATATATGTGGAAGCACCATGCTATCTATGAGTCCTAACCCATGGTGTCATTGTTACTCTGGGGGTCATCTCTATGATACCGGAGGTAGTTCCAACTACCATCCCACCTAAATTTTTTTTCAAGGTAGTATCTCATACTACAAAATTCAACTTCTTGACAATATGTTCAAGGTGAAGAAAAGGATACTTCAACCACTACAACCCGCCGACCCGGAACCTACTATCCAGCGAGGGTCAACAAGATTGCAACAAAGTATAAATATTCCCTGCACTTTTTATGCATCTCATGTAGCTATCCTATTTAAAAATGTCCAACCCTTCCGGTAACAAGTTGACAACCTTATTAAGCTAATCAGCATAGCGTCTCCAATAAGGCAAGCAACTCATGAAGATGCAGATTCAACAAATGATTTTCCCCTCTCCAGAACCTTATGCAATGGATACCATTGATTCTAAGGAGGAAGGATTGATCTAGGTGGATATTGGTGGCCACCCACAGCACTTTCCAATTAGTAAAATGGTTTTGCAACTTTGGTAATTTACTGTTTTTAGCGGTTTTAATTCGGGGCCATTTGCAGGGCCTAAATGAAGTTTTTGGATTGAAGATTCTCAATGATATACAAGGACATGATTTATCCCCTAAGTAAGATCTCTCCTCGATGATACCTTTCGATCGAGCTATCACACGCCTAAAAAAAAAAAGATCGTATGCAAAAGTTATGCCCCGGGAAGTTGATACACCAAACTACCCAAGCGGGGTCCACAAAGCTGTTGGATTCTCATCTTAGGGTTAGGGTTTTGGATTTTTATGATAAAAATTCCTTGAGAGCCTCATTTTAAGAAAATGATCTTCTTAGAATCGCGAGTAGTAGAACACATCTTAGCGGAGATAAGGCTGCCACCATTCTAGTGAGTCTTTCCTCTGTATTTTCACGGTCTTTGTACATTTTTCACTCATTAATAGAAAATTGTGTATTATTGTATCTATGTGTTTTATGGTTGCATATTTGGTACATTTCTGTTATATTATTGGATATTCAATGTCTATACACATTTCTTTATTATATCTCCGCTCTCATTTTAATTAGCCGAAAATAATCAGTTAATTGTGGTATGGTAAAGTGCTCTTGATGGTTTTCAGTGCATGTCCCCGGCGGTCGAGTATAGCCAGTTGGGTCGAAGATTGTTTCTCTTGAATATAATCATTGTCACACGCGTCGAAACCCTCCGTAATAGAAGAAAAGAAAAATGGCAGAGGAGGCTTGATTCTATTAATTTGTTTCTTGAGGAGAATCTCTCACTTGTGACCGAGAGGGATGAAATGATGGAGAATTTTCCCATCCTTCAATGCCACGCCCGATAACAACAAGTGTGTCTTTACCAAACATACATTTTGGAAGTACAAGCCTTGAGGTGCAATTTAATTTTGATATTCCATATTTTAAGAATGGATAGATGCATATGCCTTGAAAATGTAAGTTAGGAAATCTCCCCAGGAAACTTATTTCTCATTCATAATTTTCGATCGGTAAAATATCATTTTTTCACTCCTTAAGGCTCTCCCCACATGTCAAACATTGGTGCAGGAAACTTACTAGGAAAATTCCTGAAGGAGTTTAAGATATATGGAAGTAGAGAGCCCACTTGGGATTTTGTGAATGTGGTAGGAACAATGTGCCATGTGTTGGAAACTATGAGGATGAGTACATGAGATGGACCACTCACGGAAAGGAGAGGGGCCAAATGGTTATGGATTTACCAAGCCCTTCCATACGCACTAAGCTAGGTATCAAAGTCTCTGAATGCAATTTGGTTCCTAAAATACCATGGGGCTCTACGGATACATCAAGCTGGAAATGGATTTTTTCTGGACATCTCATCAGTCGGTACTGCTTATCGATATGATTTTAAAATCGTGAGAATTTATGCACCCGGAATAGATGGGAGTTTTGGGTTGAAAATATGCAACAACCAAAGTATGATAAAGACAACCCTAACAAGCAGTTTCCCGAAAACCAGTCCAAGATATAGGAAAATAAGGGTAATGGAGATTCAAAGAAGGATACTGTAAGATGGTGTGATTTCCACAAATTCTCTTGGCACAACACTGATGATGTCGCTCAAAATAATCATTACTGGTCGAGATTAAAGAAAAGGTGTTGAACCTCGATTCATAATCTGATTCAAAAATATTGATAGAAGCGGATCATTGATCTGGGAACTGCTATTGTTGCCACCACAACATTTCAACCAGAAGAACCCACGGATCCGAGAGGAGAATATTTTTCATTCACAGATGTGGTGAAGGGGACCCTATTTCATTTTATTGTTGATAGTGGAATCCCATAGCCAACATCATCTCAAGAGGTCATCAAGCGGTTAGGGTTGTCAACAACACCCATCCTAGCTCCCATACAACATTGGGTGGCTTCGCCGGGGAGGGAGATCTTCGTGTCATCCAACAATGTCGATTGTCATATGACATCCAACCCTTACAGGATGAGGGTATTATGTGATGTTGACTGATGGATGTTTGTGATGTTCTCTTGGGCCAACCATATGTGGAAGCACCATGCTATCTATGAGTCTCATTTCCAGTAGTGTCATTTTACTCTGGGGGTCATCTCTACATGATACGAGAGGTAGTCCAACTACTTTTCCACCTAAACAATGCTGCAAGGTAGTATCGCGTACTACAAAATTCAACTTCTTGACAATCTGTTCAAAGGGAGAACAAAATGTGCAGCCTCTGACCTTGACCCAAGCACTGTATCAACATAAGTATATTCTTCACCGCGGACATCTCGTAGCCATACTAGTTAAAATTTCCAACCCTTCCAACCACAAGTTGACAACCTTCAACAAGCTAAGCAACAACTTCTCCAACAAGGCAAACAATAACTAATCAAGATCTGATTCAACAAAATGATTTTCCCACTACGGGCACTCTTTGATGGATACCATTGCTTCCCGGAGGAGGATTGATCCGGTGGATATAGGTGGCCCACCACCTTTTCCAGTTGGCTCAAAATAGTTTTACGACAATTTTGGCAATTTACTATTTTAGCGGTTTTGCTTACAGGGGCCATTTTGAGGCCTAAATGAAGGTTTTAGGATAAATCTTGATGATGGTAAAAGGATGAATTAGTCCCCTAAATGAATATCCTCTACAATACATTTCCAACAAGCTACCATTCACCCCAATGAATCATTATGCTGAGATTCATACAGGAAGTTGATACGCAAACTACCCAAAATGGGGTCCACAAAATTGTTGGATTTCATCTTCTAGGGTTAGGGTTTTAGATTTTTATTTATGATAAAAGTCCTTTGGAGCCTCATTAAAGTCTTCTTAGAATGCGGTAACATCACACATCTCTTTGGAGATAAGGCGCCACCATTCTGGCAGTCTTTCACTCTGTATTTTCACAGTCTTTAATATTTTAAGCTAATTAATGAAAATTGTGTATTACTATATCTATGTGTTTATGGTTTCATATTTGATACATTTATGTATACTATTGTATGTCTGAGATATCTCCGTACATTGATTTATTATATCTCCGCTCTCATTTTGTGCAGTGTCCAGGATCATCACATTTAGAAATATTTCTTCATTTCCATGACCATGCCTAGCACATCTTTTCCTTTCTTATGCTCACCATTGAAAGTTGGTGAAGCCTTAATATTCGTGAGTTCACCTTGCAATATGGCTTCCTCAGGTCTAACTTCCTTCGAACATGAGACACACTTTTTTTTCTCTGTAGACCTCTACTTGCATGAGTTCTTCTGGTGAAATGCCTTGGATAATGATGGCGTCTACTCGTGCTTCTTGAATTCCTATCATTCACTTGATCATCTCTTTTTCTATGGGGTCTTGATGTTGATAAAGTTTTAGCACTATTTGCTTGATTAGTTCCAGAGTCCTTGTTAACTTTCTTATGTATCATATTTAGGCTTTGAAGTATCTTTTTGAGCCTTCATAATCCTCTCATTATGACCCTATGGATCCACACTTATTTTTGTAGGGCTTCTATAAGTAGTTGTAGTTCCACATCTCTTCTTCCATTAGACTCAGTGTTAGCATTAACCATGTTGGTATGCATACCTCCAATTTCTTATTCATGGCTCTAAAACCCTTGATCATCCTCCATGTATCTATTTCTCATGTAGGAACTAAAGTCCACTTTTTTGTATCTCCTAGTGCAAGAATGTGCATGCAATAATTGTTGTTAGAAATAAGTATATTGCAAAATATTTATCCATTAGATTACAATTCATTCTTCATTTTAAATTATAGAAGAATATTAATGCACTAATCTCAAGTAGGATTCCTTAAATGCATTCATTTTTGAAACAAATTTCCAGCGACTGTTATGCACGAATTTGAGTTTTGAGAAAATTGTTACAACAATTATAAGTTGCAATTTCCACTCTTTTTGTTGTACAAAGGAATTGGTGTTATCACTTTTGAATAAAATATAATGCCCAAATCAAATTATGGGTTGACATATCTCTTCTACTCCTTAAGACCTTTCCAATGACTGGTGATCCATATTTTATGAGCATAATGGAATGAATACATATTATCAACAAGATGTAACCCGCAGACCAACGGTTATACAATAAAAGCGGTTTACATTATTCAATAGGAAATAAGCTAAAATGGAAATGTGGCGGAAAGGAAACAAACTTGCTAGAATGGTAGTAGGATTATCTTTGAGAGATGTGATGACTGGGATCATTCACCAAAATATGATTACAATGAGATTCTCAAGGCCTTTTTACAATGGCGAGAGATGTAAAAATCCTAGACGTCAAAACCTAGCAGCTAGGATGAAGCGCCAAAGTCATGTGGGACTCGTTTGGGTAATTTAGTACATCAACTTTTGGGAATTAAGTAACTTTTATGCGTTCTATGTTTAGGCATCACGATAGCCCTTTGGAAGGTCTATCAGAAGCGACTACACATGTTACATGTGGTGAGCCTTAGATATCTTGACTGTGGAAAGCCCTAGAAATGTTGTTTAGGGCCTCAAAATGACCAGATGGGGACGAAAAACTAGGAAACAAAGCATAGCTGAAGAATACCAAAGCCTAGTTGGAATAGGTGGGATACCATCGACATCCATATGGATCAGTCAGTCCTATATAGGAAACAATGGTCTCCATTGCATTGATTATGATAGATGAGAAAATTCTGAATTTGGCCTCGGGTGAACCACTTGCCTTGATGCGGGAGGCTGCCTTGTTTGACAACTTTCGATAAAGTTGGATATTTTGTTGGTGAGTGACCTTGACCTATTTTTCCACAATCCCGATCACTAAATTTCTGTTCTATGCATTCGGGGTTGAACTCTGTTGGTTTCGAGAATTTTGTTCTGCTATCTACGAGGTGTTCAATAATGGTGGAAATAAGGTTGAAGGAGATTCATGTTGAACAGGTCTTGCAGGCCAAAGGAAAGGAGGAATGTTATCTCAAAATCATTATCACCCACGAGTTGGTGGTGATGAGTGTATGACCATAGCGAGGTGGTGAAGCTTAGATGGGAATGCAGTAAGGAGTTGGTTTGTGAATCTGACAAAATATTTTATCAGCAGAAACTTATGGCACCCGATGTGTTCTTTCTGCGAATGCAACAAAAATATTTTGTCCAACTGAAACTTATGTGGCACCCGATGTTGATCATGGCGCTGCTTGTACTTGTCATTAGACTTCTGTAGGATACCTAAATCTATTGGTGGATGTGATGGATCCACTCAATGAATCGGGTGGCTTTGTTAGCTTCAGTTGGAGCAGGAGATGAGTTAGTCAAGGTGAGTGCAAGGGGTAGTGAAACATCTATGGGACCCAATGGTTGGAATCCCAACCCCACTTGAAAGGGGCAGTGGCTAGTTGAGCTATGCAGGGCTCGATTGTAGCTATGCTGGAGATAGGGAAGGTTCTCATCCCATGTGCGATGGTTCTTGGAATTATACATGCGTAGGATATGCAAGATCATTCGATTTACGACCTTGATTTTTCCATCTGTCAAGGGGTGGAAGGTCGTGGATTTGTTCAGCTTGGTGTCCAACAGTGACCAGAGGCTCGACCATAATGTGATGAGAAACCGACTATCCTGATATGAGACAATGGTTTGTGGGATTACAAAATGTACCCAAACTCGTTCAAAGAAGATCTTGGTAGTGGCCTCTGCTGTGATGCTCTTCTTGTAGGTGGCCAGAATCACCATCTTAGAAAAGCGATCAACAACCACAAAAACAAAGTCATTTCTTCGCTTGGTGGACAGGAGTCCCGACATGTAGTCCATGGAGATGGATTCCCATGGCCTGTCAGGAACATGAAGAGGGGTGTACAGGTCTTGCTTCTTAGTGGTCAGTTTAGCAATAGTGCAGGCAATGCAGAACCTAATATACTTGCTGACCTCCTGTCAAAGTTTCAGCCAGTAGAAATGTTTCTGCAACATTTCCACTGTCTTTTTGACGTCGAAGTGTCCTGCCACCCAACTGTAGTGGGATTCCTAGATCATCTTTTCTCGCTTGCTTGATGGAACGCAAATATGGCCCAGATGGCACAAAATCCCATCCTGAAGATGGAAATTAGCGACAACTGTATTTGCACCCAACATTTCGTAGGTGGTGTCAAAGTCTGGGTCTGTCTCATAGAGTTGCATCCATCCAGAGATCTCATGGCTGCAAGAGTCTAGCACCGTGGTGAGTATCGCGATTGGTGGTCTACTGAGGCAATCAACGATGCAGTTGGTGCTTCCTATTTTATACTTGATGTTGAGGTGGAATTGATGCAAGTATGTGGACCACTTCTGATGGCATTCATTTTGCAATTTTCCTTGTGTCTGCATGAACTGCAGTGGATTATGATCAATGAGGATGGTTGTATCCTTCCTAAGAATGTAACGTCTCCATTGATGACAGGATTGCACAATGGAGTACATTTCTTTGTTGTAAGTAGGGTACTTACGGACATCATCTGATAGTGTCTCACTTTGATAGGACACAGGGTGGTCATGCTGAGTGAGAACAATGCCCACAACATATTCTAAAGCTTCTATCGCGATCTCAAAGTGTTGATGCAGGTCTGGTAGTGAAACTATTGGGGTTGAGCACAAGCGCTGCTTCAAATCATGAAATCTTGTTGTTGGGACTGGCCCCACACAAATTTCTCCTTACCACCACCCCTGGTTACTTAGTTGAGGGCCCATGCAATATGGGAGAATCCCAACATGAACCTACGGTAGAAATTGGCAAGGCCCAAGAAGCTCTGAAGCTTAGTGAGTGTGGTTGGAGCTAGCCAGTCACATATGAATTGGATCTTGGTTGGATCCACATGTACACCATATTGATCAATGATGTATCCCAAGTAATGGACCATGTCCATGCCAAAGGAGCATTTTCCCAAATTGGTGTATAGCTTGTGTTGTCGCAGGGTGTGCAGAACCTGTTGAATATGCTGCAAGTGTTCTGCCCAAGTATTATTTTAAATTAGAATGTCTTTGAGATACACCACTACAAAAGTATTTATGAATGGTTACAGGATATCATCCATCATCCTCATGAAAGATGCTAGAGAATTTGTCAAGCCAAAGGGCATGACCAATCATTCAAAAATACCTTCCTTGGACTTGAAGGCGGTCTTCCATACATCTGTCTATTCTATCGAGACATGCTGGTATCCAGACTTCAGATCAATATTACTGAAGTATTTGGCCCCAATTAGCTGATCAAGGAGGTCGTCGATTCGGAGAATCAGGTATCGGTTCTTGACTGTGATTTTATTCAGGGCCTGGTAATCAATGTAGATTCGCCATGTTCTATCTTTCTTATGTACCATCATGATTGGTCTCCCAGAAGGAGATGAGATAGGATGGATGTGCCCCTTGTGGAGAAGTTCTTGTATTTTCTGCTTGATCTCCTCATTCTCTAATAGAGAGCGATGGTATATTGGCCCATTGAGAATCGGTGCGCAAGGGGTCATATTGATGGGGTGCTTGACCAAACAGTGTAGAGGAACCCAGGTAGGTGAGGAGAAGATACCCGAGTATGCTTCCACGATCTTATCCACTTGATTCTGCTGTGTGGAGAGGTTGGACATGGAGACCCTGGATGTGGCTGTGATATTTCACTCATTTTGAGAGTGAATCATGAAGAAGACAAAATTCCCCATCTGAGAGATGACCTTTCTGCATTGCTTGGCAGAGATCAAGGAAATAACACTAGGTGGGACTGCCTTCGGTATCCTGTACATTTTCTTGTTCAAAGTAATAATAACACTGCGAGGCCTAGACTCATATACAACATGGAGTTTCCATAAATATGGTTGGCTCAAAAGAAAATTACAAACTTCGAGAGGGCCAACATCACACAATACCATGTCTTTGAAGGGCTTGATGCCATATGACATGCGGCATTTTTGGTTGACGCGGATGTCGCTTCCTTGGCGGAGCCATCCGATGTTGTAGGGATGCGGGTGGGGCATTGTCAGCAGGGCGAGTTGCTTGACAATCTCTGATGAGATGAGGTTCTTTTGTCTACCGCTATCAATGATGAAGTGTAGTTGGGTACCCTTCACCCACATCTGTGAATGAAAAAGGCGCTCTCCTTCCTCTGGCTCATCTGGTTCACCGGGATGGATCTTGGCAGTAGAAACAATAGCACTGGGTTATGCTTCAATGATCCGTATCCCCCTTTCTAGTTCTGACTTAGAGTCGGAACCCACATCTGATTCATAGGCTTTCACCTCATCCACCAACGACTACTCTAAGTGACAATCAACATTGTTATGCCAGGGGCTCTTATGGAATTCCAACCACTTTTCGATATATTTCTTTGTCTTTCCAGTGTCCTTTGCTTGCAGCCTAGACTGATTTTCCTGAGGAAGTCCATCTTTTATCTGTCCTTGCTTCTGCATATTTGGGCCTCCCTTTCCTGACTTTTGCTGTGAGGAGTTCCTAGGCCCAAATTGCCATGTATTTTGTTTAAGCTTCTGCTCAATTTTGACGACATATCAGTAGGCCTCACCCAAGGATGAGATGTCCAGAAAATCCATTTCGGCCTCGATGTATCTATGCAAACCACCGCAATTCTTGAGAACCATATGTCACTAAGAATATTTGATACCCAACTTGGTGTGCAAGGTATGGAAGATATTTGTGAACTCGGGCACTGCTTGGTCTCTTTCCTACCGCAACGTGGTCCATTTTGTATATAGGTCATCATAACTTCCAACAGGGTAGCATTTTTCCTTAATAGCATCCCTAAAGGACTCCCAGGTGACTGTGACTGCAAATAATGAGGGTTCCTTTGTTTCCTTCTACTCATAGAAAGTTTCCCACCAATATTTGACATGGGGAACAACTTTGAGGAGTGCAAAAGTAATATTTTATCTATTCTAGAAGTTATGGACAGATAAATACCCTTCTAGTAGATTCAACCATTTGTCTACAACATCTTCATCTATCTGACCTTCAAATATAGGAATATCAAATTTTATTTGTACCTTGAATGGAGCGATGTCTCCATTTGATGAATATGCATCGCCTATTGGTAGTCGTCGAAGGGTTTGTGCAAAAATATCCATCATCTCATTCCTCTGTTGCATGAGGGATTCCTCGAGAAACATTTTGAAGGGATCTCCTATCCCATTGTATTTATTTTCTCCTACCATGAGAGGTTGCTTGGGCGTCCGAGAGATTTTGTCCTCAAGAGAAACAAGCTTGAGACCCAATTCTTTGTACCCTGACCTTGTTGGGGACATGCATTAAGAACGACAAGGAACAAATCACTCTGATAACACTAATCCAGATTTTATGAGCATAAAAAAACAAGTACATATTATTATCAAAATATGCTTAACACAGAATAACAAATATACAGTAAAAATGGTCTCTATTCAATAAGGAAATAAGATGAAACTATAAAATGCAGCGGAAAACAAACTTGCTAGAATGGTGACGGCTTATTTCTGAGAAGAGATGTGATGAATGCACTCATTCACCAGAAGATGATTACAATGAGGCTCTCAAGGCCTTTTTACAATAAACATGAATGTCCAAAACCTAGACATCCAAAAACCTAACCCTAGGAGATGAAGCGCCAAAAGTCATGTGGGCCCCATTTGGGTAAGTTAGTACATCAACTTCCCGAGGTCGTAACTTTTGCATACGATCTCTATTTTAGGCTCACGATAGCCCATTGGAAAGGTCTATCTATGGAATATACATATTTCCTGTGGCGAACCCTTAATAAAACAAGTTTTCGACATATTCCATAATTAATTCTCTACAAATTTTTGCTTTCAGCATTATGCTAACTCGGCCCATCTAGGCTCATCGTTGAACACTAGGCTGTAATACCACTTGTAATGTACCCAACCACCCAGGCTAGGCCATGCCACATAAAACTCTCCCTTTTTATAGCTCTGATAGCATAATGTAACATTCCCCAACCCAACCAAGGAACATTACGGTGCATAATACACATAAAAATGAAAGTTCTACTAACTAAAGTAATTCTTTTACTGTTAGCCGATTTCTTGTAGATTACATCTACAAAGTTTAAAACAAATTTAGCTATTGTCTATAACCATAAAACAGATGCATCTAAAACATGTTAATAATCAACATGAAATGCAGATAAATCACTCATTACAACAACATATAAGTAACTCTCATTTATGCAGAGTTCATGCACAATAATAACACATGTAAATACCTTAGTACAAGGAAAAACACTTATCTTTAAACAAGAATTGTGCAACTAGTTTCTTGGGATAGACGTTCCACCCAACCATAGACTGATTGTTCCAAATATCAACTTCCAGTCACCCCCAAGCTGAGGCTAGTAATCCACAAAAGAGGGTGGTCTCTCACAATCCACTTGCATATCATAAAACGCATAACCCAACTAATATTCTCCTACAACTATCCCAATTTTTCTACCATCTCTCTTCCTCATGACCTTCCCAACCCAAGGAATGAACCATTTGTTTATCAGAGATAATCTAAGGGATGTACCATACGTTTATCAAAGATAACCCAAGGGATGTACCATCTTTTTATCAAGGTTAACCCAAGGTATGTACCATCCATTTATCAGGGATAACCCAAGGAATGTGCCATTCGTTTATCAAGGTCTCTCTGGAAGGGGTAGCTAGGAATCTCTCAGCTAGGAACTCAAGGGAACTTGCTACTAGGAAAACTATCAACAAACCAACAAAAACCACTTGTTGTTTTAGTGCAACTCACACAAGAGTTCACTCTTCAGTCCTGATAACCTAGCTCTTTCATTTTCCAACTCGAATTCACTCTGGTTATGATCCATCTTGCTCTAGAATTCACCATCCATGGTTGCACCAACTCCAAGCTCTCTTTCTTCCTCTCTCCTTCCTTCCCATGCACAATACTTGACTTAGTAAAAAATACTTACCCATCCCACACGAAGTTGCTCTCTTGTGGCTTGCCTTTCTTGAATCACACTCTTCCCCAAGATGATTTTACTCAACCCCCATGTGCCCAATAACTATGGGATGTGACCACTCACAAGAACCCTCTTACATGTATTCAATGATTGGCTTTGGGAGAACTCAATCAGAAACCAAAAGGTTCATATACATTTTGCAAGTTTAGGAAAATGGGTTAAATTAATATACATGGGTATTTCCCCCTTTGACCCCTCTTGGCCATTATCCTAGACACTTCCCTCTCTTGTGGATTAGTTCACCCCCCATCTCTTTTCCATGTCCCCTTAGCAGCTGACATCACATTTTTATTATTATAACATTGAAATACAATTTGTATATTACATTGCTTAGTCATAGCCACATATTATATCCACATAAGCATTAATTAACAAGATCAATCTTACTGGCTGCCACTATAACCCAAGAGTGTATCCAACAACTCACAGGATTGATGTACCAAAAAATTGTGACTTAGCAAGGGTCGAGGAATCCCAAATCCTATTAGATTGGACCTCTATCTCAGGGGTCGTCTACCCTTATAGCCTTATCACACATGCCAACATGTTCACTTTGAGGGAATTGAACCTAAGTAAAGAGGATAAAAAACATGCTACCCAACCAACTGAACTATAAACCAGAAACAAAAAATCCAATATTAAATAAAAAATATACATATATATGGAAACCTCAATAATTTAAAATTATAACTTTTAACCTTTGTAAAACAAAATCACCATCGTATAGTTGGACTTCCAGCCTGCAAACCGAAACTAGTTAACATAAATACAAAGGAGAATAATACACCATACAACACACACAACAAAGAAGAATAGATGGAGGAAATGATAACATTATTTATCAAGCAAACCAATGGAGAAAATGTTACAAAATCCCCCAAGAAGCTCTGAACGGGATTCTACATTTAATGAGGAGAGATCTCAAGCGTTTCCACGAATCTAGA
>SNQJ01S0221739.1:15024-26601 GCA_010110895.2 Picea sitchensis
CACTTGATGTAACGCGTTCAACCTCAAGTTGAGTTGTGCCACACTAAATTTCTCCTTTAATCACAACTTTAAGCACCGAAAGAAACTCAAACAATTGTGCATTAGCGTATTGAACTCACAACACTATTGTGCGCGTAGCCATCCCGACGTCACACAAACAATCTATCCTCTTTGTGTGCATAGACTGTTTCCCAGTGCGCACAAGAAAATCCATCCTTTGCTGCACACATAGTATTCACTACACGCAAGACCATTCAAACATTTCCTCGGAGATTCATACCAAAATCATAAGCTTAGAATAAAAAAACTATCAACATTTTTCATACTCATGCACAACTACAGATATAGGTCATAAGCACCATGCTTACATGTGCAAGCAACATTAGAAAAAACAACAACAATTACTTATATGCGACAACCTACAAGAATTAAATGATATCAAACATAGATAAATATGCACACATAAAATGAGACAAATACATAATACACTTATATTTTATGAAAGTCACCAACTGTGCGCATAACTCAGATGTTCCTCCCAGCCATAGACTATGTTCCTCATAATCCTTCAACAACAAGTCACCCCCGAGCTGGTTCTTAAATCCACTAGGAAAAAGAGTTCCTAGTGACAGGCTAAGGTCTAATACCCAACATTATTGCTCAGTCCAAGGTGCCCATTGTTGCAAGTAGCCTACAGTCTCTTATTCCCCATCATCATACCATAATGTAATATCACCCACCACACTGTAACGTCATCCAACATACTTCTGAGCAATGCTACTCTGAAAATACACTGCATATATTCTATACTAAACACTAGTCTGCACAGTATCACTTGAAGTAATGCGTTCAAACTCAAGCTAAGTCATGCCACACTAAATTTCTCCTTTAATCGAAACTTTAAGCAGTGGATGTAACTCAAACAACTGTCCACTAGCATATTGAACTCACAACATTATTGTGCGCACAAACATCCCGGTGTCACATGCCAAATCTATGAATCTCTTTGTGTGTGCATACTGCTTTCTAGTGTGCACAAGAAAATATAGCCTCTGGTGCACACAGAGTATTCTCTGCGCACACGGCCATTCAAACATTTCCCCAGAGGCTCATGCCAAAATCATAAGGTTAGCTTTAGAAAACTATCAATAGTTGTCATACTCATGCACAACTACATATACAAGTCATAAGCACCATACTTACATGTGCAAGTAGAATTAGAAAAAATAGCAACAATTACTTATCTGCGGCAACCTACAAGAATTAAACCATATAAAACATGGATAAATATGCACATAGAAAATAATACAAGCAGATAAGACACTTGTATTTTATGAAAATCATCAATTGTGTGCATAACTTAGGCATTCCTTCCATCCATAGACTATGTTTCTCATAATATTTTAGCAATAGGTCACCCCCGAGTTGGGACGTAACTCCACCAGGAAAAAGGGTTCCTAAGGATAGGCTAAAGCCTGATACCCAACATAATTTATCAATCCAAGGTGCTCGCTACTGCAACTAGCCTACAGTCTCTCATTCCTCATGCACCTGTCACACCCAAGTGTGCCCCTTCTCTGCTCAACAATCCCTCGGTTGCCCCACTTCCCTTCCAATATTACCAACAACGGGTCGGACAAGAAGTCTTTGAGCCCTGCAACTAATGCTCAACGTACCAAGGAACAATTCCCAACAAACTCTCACCTAGAGTGTATGCTCACGGGATTGACAACCGACCTCTTCAACAACAAATATCTCACCCAGAGAGACTACTCACGGGCCAGACAACCCGTCTTTTCGACAATAAAACTTTGATTACAGTACAGAAACCCCTTACAAGATTCTCTGTGCATATAAGGTAATAATCACATTTTCCATACCTTTTGACCCCCTCCTACTCATGAGAGATTGAAACATGAATAATCCCCGGAATGAGTTCTCCTCCGAATGATTTCTCTCTTCCAAATGAGTTTTTTCTCCCCAAAATACACTAAGGACAACAATATAAATTGCATTCCTAAAACTCGACACTTTTCACCTTTAGAAGTAGCTTAAACCACTCGATGACTCGTTCCCTACCCTCAGGAACTTATGATAAAATAATCATCCACTACATACACTTTTCCGGAAATATTATAAAATATTCTCTATGACTTAAGTCTTGCCCCCTTTTCCCTTTTCTGGTGGAGTCACCCCCCATCTCTTTTCATCTGAGTCTGTCTACGTGCAATGATGTAATATTATTAATCATTGAGTATGATTACACTTTACATGGATAGGTGCACTGGCCTATCTGTGTCCTGACTCACAAGCCTCATAATCACATAAGCTCTTCGACCTCAACACACACACACACACACACACACATAACTCGGCTCAGTGCACACTTCCAGGTAATTCTCACACACTTACCCAAGTGCACGCAACACTCTGAGATGTGCACATTATTTATTTTATGTGCAACCACGTGCACTTACCTAGGTGTGCGCAACACTATGAAATGTGTGCACCCTGTATTTGATAGAAATTCTCCACACACTACTCAGGTGCATGCTACACCAAAACTTAGTGCCAACGTCTCACCAACGTATATGTACATTTACAGTTACAATTGATGCCATGTCTCACCAGTCTATATGTACAATTACAAAGGGTCTAGATCATGAACGTTACAGAGAGTCGATCAGAGCTAAGGAAAATTATCTAATGCTTAGTTCGAGGTGGAGTTAGTAATTTTTATGTAAATGTGCATACGACTATAAGGGATGGTTAAGCATGCATACCCATGTTTAGAATGTCACCGGTAAAGTCTAGACGTAGACCTAGGTGATGGGGGGGAGCATGTTGTATTCCTTGATACCCTGACTTTTAATATTGGTCGGTTTTGGTCATGGGAAAGAGGGGGAAAAGTTAGGTCATGAGTCATAGTTTCAGGAACCTATGTTTTGGTATCTCATGTTTTTTATAACATATGGATTACATACTCCATTCAAATCAGCCTGGAGGTGAGAGGTGAAGGATCACTTGGTGTTGGCACAGGGGCAGACCCAGGGTTCAACTCTAAAGCGCACCAACAAGCCCTAACTACTGGCCCTTTCGGAAACACCTGCGAAGCAGATGTATTCTCACCCGAAGTAGCAATAGGGGGTTGCAGGACATGAGTGTCTATAACCAGAGGAAATGCAAGTGGAATCAAGGCAATCACACACACAAATCAGATTATTCTTTCCATACATAAACCTACTTCACACCGCTATATATCATATCTAACATACTAATGCATCATCAGAGTAATAAAGTAAAGAACACAACATCAATCACACACAAGAACAGGATATAGGTGGTTCACCCTCTCCCTAGGGATACGTCCACAGAACTGTGCTTTATAATATATTAGATGAAAGCTTATGGTTCTGTCTATGCTCTTAGCTTGCAGATCTCTCTCTTTCTCTCTTCTCTCTATCTCCCTTCCTTGAGCACACAGCTGCAGGGTTGATCTTTGCACCCAACTAAAGATCTTACAACACGGACTTCTCTCACCACACAATACTTCTCTCTCGGTAATAACAACAATCACTCATCATTACATACTTGAACCTATATCAGGTCCTCTTGACCTTTATTTATACATTACAATAGCTCACTGACAGCCTTAGGTCGAATCCTAGGTGTCAAAACCCTAGATACCAAAACCCTAGGTGTCTAAAACCCTAGGTCAACTTGACCCACGTTTTCAGGGCTTCGCCAGCTTGTCTTTCCTTCCTTCTCACGGGGTTCTCCAAAGCATCTACCGGTGGATTTTTCTGCTTGCTGAGTTGGCCACGATCCATCTTCCTTACTGAGTTGTCTTCCTCAATCTCCTCATCCAACGAATTTCTCTCTCAAATTCCGCTCCATATTTTCTGCTTCTTTAACCAATTCAACTTGATCTCAGTCAACCTTCCTTTCACGTTTCACCTTTTCTTCTGTAATATTCACTTTCTTCCATAACCAAGGGTCAACAAGCCCCCAACACTCACCTGTGACTCGTCCTGAGGCACTCTGATCTGAATCTTCTGTTGTATCTCTACTTCAGCTACACAACGCAGCCTGCACTTCTTGATCTATTCCTCCACCCTGTGTGAAGACTATCTTTCTTGTGTCTGGTACCCAGTCTCAACTACAACTAGTACCTAGACCCTTCTCCCTTTGTTTTTACCGAGAGTCGCGAGGTAGCTGGTTTTCATAATACAATTTCAATCGGCTCCCATTCACCAATCCCTCATTCCACTCCCCATTCAAATTTTTTAGTTGCACATCTCCTCCTTCTGTAACATAGGAAACATCATATGGTCCCAACCAATGTGTTATGAACTTCCCTGGATACTTCATGAATTTGCTATCATATACCAATACTAGATCTCCTTGCTTAAATTCTTTCTTCTTGATATGCCTGTCATGGTAGTCCTTTTCTCGTTCCTTCTGAACTTGTTGGTGAAATCCTACAATAAATTTGTCTTCTTCTAGTTCGAGCAACTGCGCGAGCCTCTCTTGAACAATGCCAGTGTCATCCATATCTGTAAAGGCTGAAATTCTTAAGATAGGAACTAAATATTCCATGGGTACAACTACTTCTAGGCCATAAACCAACTTAAAGGGAGTCTACATGGTTAGTTTCTTACAAGTGGTTCTATAGGCCCATAATACTGTTGGTACTCTCAAATCCCAGTCATTTATGTTTACACTGCAAATCTTCGTCAGTGTTGTCTCCAAGATCTTGTTGAAGGTTTCAACCATCCCATTCGCTTGTGGGTGGTAAGGAGTGCTCTTTTGATGGTGAAATTCAAATTCCCGAGTCAAGGCTTCAATAGTCTTATCAATAAAATGTGTACCTTGATCACTCATGAAGATCTTTGGGCATCCAAACTTGGTTATGATATCATCAAATATGAAACGCGTAGCTGCAATTTAACTATATTCCTTAACTGCTCTTGCTTCTGCCCATCTGGTCAAATACTCTGTCGCGGTGATGATGTATTTGGCTCTGGTGTGTTTCCCTAGTGGGTTTATAGGTCCCACGAAGTCAATGGCCCATTTCTCAAATGCTTGTAAGGTTAGCTGGGGTGCTAAACGAATCTCATCTCTTCGGGAAGGTTTCCCAACTCTTTGGCATACATCACAGGCTTTGTAGTATTCTTTAGCATCTCTATGTAAAGTGGGCCACCAGAGGTTAACTCTAAGAATCTTCTGCGATGTTTATTTTCTTGCGTAGTGTCCTCCTGCGATGCCTTCATGAGCTTCTTCTAAAATCAACATTCTTTCTGCCTCCATAAGACATCTTCTCAGGATCTCATCAGGTCCCATCTTATATAGTTGTCCAGCTATAAGCGAAAAATCTGCAGCGCGCACTACCAGTTGTTTCTTCTGAATAACCGTGTATTCGCGAGGTGTTATTCCTGTTGATATGAACTGAACTATCTCATCAAAGTGATCATTAACCTTTCTAATGGCCAACAATTGTGCATCCGGTAATGTTTCCTCCAAACTAGTAGGTTCCTCTCCATGTTCCAACCTAGACAAGTGGTCAAGTCCCTTGTTCATCCTTCCTTGCTTTACCACAATTTCAAAATCATATTCCTGAAATAAAAAAATCCATCTACATATCCTTCCCCCCAACATTGGCTTGTTGACTAGGTATTTCAGTGCAGAATGGTCAGTGAACATCTTAAAGTGTCCTCCTAACAAGTAGTGACAAAACTTTTGCAGCGCATACACCATGGCTAAACCTTCTCTCTCGGTGGTGGTGTAGTTTATCTCAGTTGTTGAGAGCTTCCTACTCGAGAAGGCTAACAGATGGTCAATATATTTTGCTCTTGGTTGTGCTAATATGTCTCCTAATGCAATAGAAGATGCATCGACATGCACATGAAATTCCTTTCTCCAATTTGGGAAAAATAGAATAGGCACAGTAACCATTTTTTGTTTTAGTGTGTCGAAGCTCTGCTGACATTCTTCTTCCCAATGAAACTGACAATATTTCTTCAACAACTTCTCCATCGGTGTTTTAATCTGTGCATAACCCTTAATGAACTTCCTGTAGTATCCAGTATGTCCCAGCACAGTGCGCAGCTGTTTGACTAAAGTAGGAGGGGGTAAATCGATAATAATGGCAATCTTAGATGGATCTACCAGTAACCCTTGCTTACACACAATATGGCCCATAAGCACTCCAAAGGGTGAAAATAATATGCATTTATTCAGGTTCAGGGCAATTTGACATTGCTTGCACTTATCTAACATTAGTCTTGAGAATTCAATATGGTTTTTCAATAAGCTAAAAATAGTCCAATCATCAAAATATGCTTCCAGAACTTTATGTAAAAACTCCTTGAATGCTTCGACCGCCACTCTAAAAAATATGGCTGGTGCATTCTTCAATCCAAAAGGCATCATTGTTTATTGGTAGGATCCCCACTCTGTGGAAAATGTGGTCTTATGGCGATCTTCCTTGGCAATCCTGATTTGATGGTATCCTGAGAATCCATCGATGAAGGAGTAGACTTCTTGTCCTCCCACGTTATCTAACACTTCGTCAGTAAATGGTTTTGGGAATGGATCATGTAGGCATGCATCATTCAGCTTCCTGATATCTACACAGATTTTGATCTCTCCTGTTTTCTGATCCTGAACCACCATAGGGCTAATCCACTCTCATTCTTCAACAGTTTCTATGATTCATTCTGTAAGGTCTCTGTTTAACTGGCCTTGCATCTAGTTTCAAGGGGATCTTCATCTCTCCCATGGGCCCTTTAATTCCCTTCATATCAGTGAACTTGGTTGGAAACAAGTCTTGATATTCATCCAGTAATTATGTGATCTTATCAATAGTGGCATCATCCCAGTAATCTCCAACATTATCAAGCTTAGGTGCTTTCTTTATTCCAATATTAACTTTCTTGATTCTGATTGGTTGTCCAATAAAATATAGTTTGACTTCTGGTCCTTCTATGTCTCTCTGCCCTTCCATTTCTGTGATTTTCACATTCCTAGGATCATCGTCTTCATCAGCATTGATATTGTAACATCCTTGCAATTTCTGAAGAGGTGCAGTCCATTCATCTTCTTCTTGCTCGACAGGGAGGCTAGGTGCCTCCTCAAATACTTTCTGTTTGATAACGTGTAAATCTTGATATACCAGAGGGTACTGACTTTCAAACACGAAGGTAGCTATGAAATTTTGTGTCATACCTTGCCAATCTGCAGTGATAAGGCACAATTATGCTTCAAGGTACCATTTGATAGGCGTTGTGTCTAGAGTATTGATGAATTTATGCACCCACTGCTCTTGAGGAATGTAGCTCTAGGCCTCCTCACAACCTCGTACATGGTCTTTTGGACAACTTTGACCTGTGTACCTAACTTTGCATCCTTCAACTTGTTCTAAAAATCACGTTTTCATCAAAGTGTGACATTGTATCCAGTTCACGATGTTCCTTTTATGTGTTCCCCACCATCTCACTGGAGTATATTTCAAAGCATCATACAGTGCCAACAATCTCTATTGTACTGGTACAGTTTCTTCAAATTCTAGTAAGAAAGTTTCTAAGTGATTCAAACCATCAAATGTGGGTAAATTACTTACTGTTGTGTCGATCCAGCAAACTTCTCTGGTTAGTCTAGCACATCTCCGTGTAGATACTTCATACATTTGATTCTTCCAGTTCTCCAATGCTTCTTTTGAGTCTGATGAACATGCGTTGTCACTCCGCCAGCTTAAATTCCCATCTGTTGTAGGATTAATGTAATCATGTTGTCTTGCTGTCAGTTGTATATATTCTCCAACATATATGCATGGTCTTCTTCTATGATGGGCTCTGTGTATCTAGGACCTTCATTAGGATCCAAAGGTGTGATGATCCTAAGGCCGTCACCTTCAAACGTCATTATTCTTTTCTTCAATTCAACAAAAGTAGAATTGTTGAAAGCCCAATCAATTCCTAACAGTGCGGGATAAGGACATCTATCATCGACTATCTCAATCACCTCGAAGTCCACAAATGTTCTGACCCCATCGATGTCCACAGGGACATGTTCCAGTCTTCTGAAGGGGCTCACAGCCTGTTCATTGGCCATCCTAAGCTTGATAGGGGAATAGATAAACTTAGGTTTTCCCATCAGTACCCAGGTCTGCTTCGTCATAACATTGACCTCTGACCCTAAGTCAAGGACTACATAATCTATATCATAATATCCTATCTGAGCATTCAGATTTAGCTCGTTATTTGTCCTTCTCTTTTTGGATAGTTGATGTACTGCTTTATTCAGTAGAGGATCTACCTTTCCTAGATCATACTGTCTGATCAAATTTTGTAGCTCATGTACAGCGCTCTCATCCTTTATCAAATTAATGGAAGTTCATAAGAATTCCATGAGTCTACTTACCGCTTTTCCTTCTCCAGGCGAAGCGGACTGATCAAAGGGCAAGGGCATTCCACATTCTCTCACGTATGGTTGTGCCTTTGATGAAGAAGCCTTGTCTCTTCTAAACTATTTTTGTGCCTCTTCAAATGTCTGCTTCTCTCTCTTTGGATCAAAATCTTGTGTCTTCTCTGTAGCTTTTCTTACTCCTGATTGTTTTGTAGTCTTCCCTAGAGTCACCCTGTCTTCTCTTGTAGTAATGCCTCCTCTAGTGATAACAATGAATCTGGGATCTTCTCCGCGAGGTTCTTCTTTATTAGTTATACTTTTTGGTTTCCTCCTCGTCTTTCCTGAATTTTGGCTAACAACGCAGGACAATATTCTATGACATGTTCAAATGAATTGCAGTAAATGCAAGTGGTACAAGGGTTCTAACAGTGTCTTGCCAAATGACCTGGCTGTGCGTAGTTATAACAAATGATCTAACCTCTACAGCGGCCCATGCCTCCTCCTCCTCCTCTTCCTCTGAATCCACCACGAGGGTTGAAGTTTCCTCTTCCAGGGGAATTATACTGTGTAGTGTTTCCTTCTTGCTATAATTCGCCTTGAATTTTGTAGATATCCCTTTATCTTTCATGTAAGAGGTTGTAAGCTCTATAGTCCTTCTCATCATGACCCATAGATTTACAGAATGTGCAATAGAGGTTTGTAGGTGTCTGAACATACTTTTGCATGTAATAGCATTCTCCAGGGCGATGTCTATTTATACATACCTCGCACCAAGGTAGAGTAACTTCCTTCAAAGGGCTCAGAGCTCCAGAAGCCAAATATTCATGAAACAAGGGACAATGCTCCTTATAATGGCCTTCTGATTTGCATCTAATGCACCAGATGTCTTATCTCTTATATTTTCCCTTATATTTTTTCATATCTTCGACTTGCAGTGATAAGCTAGTTAGATGACTCAATATTTGACTCATACCTGAGTTGGATTCCACCATAGGGGTTGATTCAAGTTTCATGGCGATCTCCAATGACTCAGCATGTGAAGCAATCTTCTACTGCATCAAAAGGACTCATATGTGTGGTAGGAGGGAAGCAATGAATGATTCCTTATTTCGCTCATTTGGGATCTGAAAAATCAAATGACCTGTCAAGGTCTTAAACCTCTGATCAAACTCCCAAACAGGTTCAACTACTTTCTTCTTGATTTCTTTCAACTATGTGATGCACTGCGATTTCGACTTGAATTTCTTGAATTCAGCAATCATTGCAGTCTTAATCTCGTTCAGCGGTTTCGGCTGGACAACTCCTTAGACGAACTTCATGTACCAACTCAGTGTGTGATCTCTCAAGGTAGTACTAAACTAAGCTCGTTTAACAGCTTCGTCGGTGACATTCTTAATACTCCATACAACTTCACATAGAAACCAATGTTGGTCAGGATCTTCACGTCCATCTCCTCTAAAGGTGGGTAATCTCATCTAATCTTCCATAGATCTTCCTAAGGTTCCTGACTAAGTATGCATTGATCTACTTGTACCAGTGCTTTGAGTGTTCTGATAACCTAGGTTACTCTGATTACTCAACGTTGTTAAAACAATGGGGGGTGTAATAGCACTTACTTCGATACTCTACGCAGTCCTTGAAGTTTTTGACTCCTCCTGGTGAAATTCTTTAGTCTTCTCCTCTTCTTACCTAGCGGACTATGAATGTTCCTCGTTCAACAACTCTTTTTCTTCTCCACTGTAGAACCCTTCTTCTTGTGTTGGTTTGTGACTCTGCTCAAACAAGTTCACCAGAGGGACTTCTCTGAAGGTTCTCCCACTGCACGTGTGTCTGATCTGTGTGTCGTTGTCACTGTCTAAATTCTTGAACATTAGTTTTTTCAGTTTTACCCACTAATGTATCTTCACGATGTTATTCTCATGCAATAACATCTTGATCTTCAACTTCAAGAAGTGTAAAAAGTTTCCTCTAGGTCCTTTAAAGAAATATCTCTCTACTTGGCTATATGCTTCTACATATCAATAGAAAACTCTGTGATATACCCTCCAATGGTACTATCAAACAAGTGATCTACTGCTCTCGATACGACGTTATCAACTCTCTTGATCTTCTTGATCAGTGCTAACGTCCAAACCACAGGTGGTCTAGATCTGATCTCAAACTGGGTGTCTGCTAATATGGCTAGCCACTTGTATAGCTCCTTATGAATTCCTCTAAAGAAAATCTTGTGTATATCAGTAAAGATATACCTTCCCAACCAGTCTTTTGTGCTAATATTAGGGTTCCTATTTTGAGCTTTTGCGAAGTCCTTCTCTTTTTATTCTATGCACTTATGAATCTATGTCTTCAATGGAAACCACCTTGACATTCCCTCAAGAAGATCTCGGTCCCGACAAAGGAACCATTTGTTGTCACAGGGGCAGAACCAGGGTTCAACTCTAGTAGAGAACAAACAAGCCCTAACTACTAGCCCTTTCGGAAACACCTGTGAAGTAGATGCAATCTCACCCGAAGTAGCAATAGGGGGTTGCAGGACACAGGTGTCTACAACCAGAGGAAATGCAAGTGGAATCAAGGCAATCACACATGGAGATCAGATTATTCTTTCCAGACATAAACCTACTTCGCATAGTTATGTATCAGATCTAACATACTAATGCATCATCAGAGTAACAGAGTAAAGAACACAACATCAATCACACACAACAACAGGATATACATGGTTCACCCTCTCCCTAGGGCTACGTCCACAGAACTGTTATTTATAATATATTAGATGAAAGCTTACATTTCTATCCGTGATCTTAGCTTGCAGATCTCTCTCTTTCTCTCTTCTCTCTATCTCCCTTCCCTGCGCACCCAACTGTAGGTTTGATCTTCGCACCTAGCTGAAGATCTTACAACACAGACTTCTCTCACCACACAATACTTCTCTCTCAGTGATAACAAAAATCACTCATCATTACATACTTGAATTCATATCAGGTCCTCTTGACCTTTATTTATACATTACAATAGCTCATCGATAGCCTTAGGCTGAAGCCTAGGTGTCAAAACCCTAGATACCAAAACCCTAGGTGTCTAAAACCCTAGGTCAACTTGACCCACGTTTTCAGGGCTTCGCCATATTGTCTTTCCTTCCTTCCCGCGAGGTTCTCCAAAGAATCTACC
>SNQJ01S0221740.1:0-15014 GCA_010110895.2 Picea sitchensis
TTCACTTAGTTGAGAGTACGCTGCAATATCATTTTTTAAGGTTGCAAGGGGTCTTTATGGTCAAGCCCCCTACTTTTGTAAGTTTTTGAAACTTGTGGGGAAAAATAGCATGCTGCAATTCTGATGGTGTTACCATTTTCTGATATTTTAAACCAAATGAATTGTTTATTTGAGTATTCTCTTTCTAATTGAATGAGACGACCTTTTTTTTTCTTCACTAAGACCATGATACCCCCGTTTCCTTTACCATTCTCAATTTCCATGTTCCACACTGCCATCTTCACATACCCTTCAAACAGAGGTGTCTTGCACCCTTCATGCTCAATTATGTCTCTATCTTCCGTGATAGGTCCTAACACAGGTCCCCTCCTCCAAGGGTAACCTTTGCAGTTCCAACAAACTAATCTTTAGGAAACCTGGGTGTAATCTAATTGTTATTTGTTTTGGCCTACAAGACTCAAAGTTGAGACTTCACCCCTATCTGTCCATACCGGCCTTGTTGCATAGTTCCATGCTAATGAATTTGTTGTCAATTCTTGGCTACCACCTTGCTACCTTGTTTTAGAATGAGGACCGAAAAAGGCAATCAAAACTTTTGCTTTGAACAACCATGCCATTTTTCCCTCATCCCTTACTGCCCTAACCTTTGACATCTCTTCCATTCTTTACTCTTGTTGTCTAATAGTTAAATCTTCATCTAGAAAAAAACGAGAGCCCCTCAGGAGTTGCTTCTTGCCTAGGAGAACTTTCTTGTCACGTATGCTTGACATGATGACTTTTATGGGACTATCTCTCTTGTCACTGGGTTTACCCACCCTCCATTCTTGGCAAATTCGACCTTGCCAAAGCAACTTGTCCTTCAAAAATTCACTTGCGAGATTGAGAGTACATTCATTTTTTCCATACTCTCTCACGCCTTTGATAATTATGTTTGTTGCTCTTACTTGTATTTATTTGATTTCTCTATCTTGCATGTCATCCCCCTGCCTATTTGTTTCTTTTTCCATAGTAGTAGAATTACTAAGAATTTGTGTCCAAGTTTTGGAATGTTTTGTAAGATCTCTTTTCTCTTCATCCCTTGCTTTCTTTCCCTGGGTGTCTACTTGTTCAATTGTTTTCCCTTCAACTTTGGATGTTTTAGAGTTCATCTCCTCTCGTGTTTCAATACGTTTTCATGGGCATCAAGATGACCCATATGTTTGTGCATGGGTGAAGTGAATATGGAATATGAAAAAAGAAAAAGAAAAAAATAAATTGAATCATGAGAGTAGAGTGAATGTGTGTGTTGTAGTGTACAAAATGTCAAATGGTAAAACGGTTTCATCCTCTAGTAAGTTTTCTTTCTATCCATTGCATTGTTGTGAGTTATAGCAACATGAAAAGGCCACTTTGAATGAAAGGAAGAAAAATTCAATTTGCTACAATATATTCTTTATAGATAGCACTCAAATCCTTGCAGAATTTTTTTATGTTTTATTAGTATGCTAATTATGGTGGTTGTGTTGTTGTCCAACATAAATTGTTTTCTTATGTTTAGATAGGTAGGAAATTGAAGTTGGAAAATATACTTTTCCTATATTATCTTTAGATATTATGAAATTGGAAGTGCATACTGAGAAAAGTAAGGTAGGAAATTGAGGTTGGACAATATACTTTTCCTATATTATCTTTAGATATTATGAAATTGGAAGTGCACATTGAGAAAAGTAAGATGATTTTACTAGTCATGCATTGATTTTGGGCATTTACATATATATTTATTTTTATGCAAAAGAAAAGGCTTGTGGGCTTGTTTCACCCTAACTTATTTTTATTTGTGAAAAAGATAAATGTGTGAACGAATTACATGTATTTTATGAGAGAGTTTGAATTATTGTCTTCCAATATTTGACATGAAGAGTTTTAAATTTAGTGATTCTAAAAATATTGAATGCACCTCCAACTATTCTTTATGAAAATATTTTATGGAACTCATCCTCATTGAACAAGATGTTTATTCTTTAGTTGATGGATCAAGACAAAACCAAAAGATCCCACTAAAAAGGCCGAGTGGAATAAGAAGTATACCAAGGCTTGTAGGATCATATCGATGAAATTGATATTGTCTTTAGTTGTGTATGTAAGGAGTTGTAAGACAACTAAATATTTGTGGGACAAGTTAAAGTCCTTATATGAATCTTTAAACATGTTGAGAAGGATATTGCTCAGAAACAAGTTGAATGCATGCAAGATGATAGAGGGAGGGAATGCTTCTTCATACACTGACATAGTATAATAGATCAGAGACCAATTGCATGATGCAGGAGATATAATCTCAAATGAGGAGATGGTTTTGATAACCCTAAATGGATTCTCTAATGATTACGAGATGTTTGTTAATGGTGTTTCTAGTAGAGAAATTGTACCTCCATTTGAGAATTTGTATGAGATCTTCCAATTTGAAGAGATGTGGAAGAAGATGAAGATGTTGGGGAATAACATGGAACACAACATGAAACAGAGAACACAGTACTATAGATAATAAAAGAGGGGAATAAATTTCGAAGAAGAAAAGGTGGTGTCTAAAAACATTGTTATAGCACTTAAGAAAAGCGCATGTTGTTATCACATAAACTTGTCAAGGTATTTAGAGTAGTGTTTCTTGCCTAGGTCTGTAGTTTTGTCTATCTTTCCTCCCTGTGTGGGCCCGATTGTGATTTTTCTCTTGACTTGTGGTTTTCCTTTCGTTTGTCTTCATCTAGTTGATCGACTTATTTTCCTTGTTAGACCGCCTAAAAGCCATCGGCCATAAGCCTTTCTGTCTTTCCCTAGGGTCGATGCGTTTCTCCCTTTGCCTCTTTCACTGATCCTCTTATTCTCCCCGAGCCTCCAACCAGACACCCAAGTAATCAATCACAGGCCGCAATCATGACCACTGAGCACAACACTTGATGTGGTTTGATGTAGACGCAAATCAAGCGAGCGAGAAATTTCAATATTCAAGGAAGGCAAGCGAGTGCGGAATCAGTAGTTCAAAATGTTGTGAAACTGTTCAGCAAGAATCGTGAAGTCTCGATTCACGAAAAAGTAAATCTGGTCATCCAATCATGGAGAGTCGAGCGTCGTTGATCTAATATCGGTGAATTTCGGAGGATCGAGAATCGACAGTTTGGGGTTCTCTTCATAAAGGTGCATCCATAGCCCGAAGTCCCAGGACCCGAAATGCCAACATGAGCTAGGTCGTCTGATCAAAGGGGACGCGTGGCACCCGATTTGAGGGATCGCGATTTCACTATTTAGAGGTATGAGCATGAAGTACCTCGTGAAGTCGCGAAATGCAAAATTGTGACACGCCTGTGAGCTGGGCCCATGGTCACAGCCTGAGGTCGTATTGAAAAGCAGAGCCATAGAAAAAGTAAGCATCGGTCCAGCGGCAGGTAGCTGAAGCATTCGAGGAACCAATCGTGGTTGTCAAAATCAGGGCATGTCCCACCGTTGATCCAAATGGACCATCTTTTGGATTCAGGCATTTGAACATTGTGAATCGAGGGGGTGAAAAATCTCGATATGAGAAGTCCCAAAATTCTGTTTGTTTAAGCATGAGGTCAGTGCCCATGGTCGCGTAGGGCGATGAAAGGGAGTTGCATAAAGAATCGAAGAGCCCAAGTCAGTCACAGAGAAGAATTGCATGGCCTCGAGCCACCGGAGTTGACTCAAAGAAGTTGTGTGCTCACCTGGGCATTCATGGGTGTCAGGCTCCACCCCGATCCCAATGCGATTAGTTAATGGAAGAAGGGGGAGGTAGTTGAAACCTTGTTTCACCCCATAAATGGAAAGCATGGGAGCATCGGCCATGGAGGCAGGTTGTCAGCCCAAGGCCTCTATGTCACTGAAGTTTTCTGTAAAGCCCATACTGATCTGAGATCGCATCTGATAGAAGAATGTATGTGCAGTCTTAAAGGAGAAGAAGAAGACGTGAAGCCTTGAAAACAGTGACTAGAGCATGCCTCTGTAGGGGGCGATTTTCTTTGAAGTATATATACTCATTTTTTATATTTTGTAAGGGTTGATGATAGAGAAAAGCTCTCGGATTGTAAAGTTTTAGTAAAGCCTCTAGCCTCTGGTCATGCATTTGTGTTTGAGACTTCTTGTTTAATCTAAGTCAGTTTTATTCCTCCATCTTATTATGTGTCTGATACTGAATGTTCATGATTGAAAGATTCACATAGATTATTGTGACTATGTTGTAATGGATGTTTGATTGCAGCGCGGTTACAGTGTTTTCAGTTTCCCGAAGTTTTGAATCCAAGAAGATCTTGTTTTCTGAGTTTTTTCCTCCTTAGGCTGCTGAAAGACCTGGTGTTCATAACAAACCTTTAAATTTTCTTCTTAAGTTATTCCTCCTACTCACCCTTTCTACAACTTACTGACTAAAGTTAGATCAAGACCTCACCTATTTGTACATGCCAGCCCAGTTTTCTGAGTTAACACAATACTTTCCTGAGATTGCATCCATTTGACCATTTATACCAACCTGTGAAATAAAACTATGATGGGTATCAGGCTTACCTCTTTCACAATCCAGAGGTGACTTCTGGTGCTAACATTTATGGCACTGTTTCCAATGATGAAATTGAAGATTTTCCCTGGGATTGAATGACAAAGCTTACTAGTTCTGAAGGTGCATCAGAACTTAGTACATCCAAGATTGCTACTGTGCACCTAGAAACTCCACTGTGGTGACTCCGTTGAGGCGAATCCACTGATGACTCCACTATTTCAGTTGTGGCTTCCAGAGGCAGACATACAAGGTCTACCCCGTAGTTTCCTTTAGTAACCCCTGATGCTGACCCAGAGAAAATTATCAGAAGGAGAAGGTCCCTTCAAGAAGAAACCTCCACTGTTGAACTAGGTATTTCTGATTATTTTCATGATCCTTCTATAGAAACTCCAATATATGTTTCTCATTTTCCTATTATACCATTTGTTGGAGTTTCCTGAACTTTAAATTTTGGGAGTGTTCCTGTTGAGTTTTCCCCTCTCGGTATGGGATTGGAGGGAGAAAGCCTTGTCACTCCTCTCTCTCCTAAAGTTGTGTTGTGGTTTAGACCCAACACCTCAGAAAATTTCCCTACCACGGGCTTTACCACCCCTCCTATTATTGTTTCTACCACGCAAAGAGAAGCATCTGCTCCCTCAAGCCTTGTAGCCTTTTCTCTAAATACTTTTTTGTTCCCCTTTCCTCCCGGAAGCTCAATTCTAGTCTCCCTTGTTCGAACTCCATCCCCTCCTAATTCTCCTCCACTTATCATCCTTATGGAAGGTGCCCATCCTCCTAGAAACAAAATGGAAGCCATAATGGCTACAAGATACGCTCATCTAGTCCTACCTCAGCTAATGAATGCCCTCGCTGCTGGAGATTACTTAAATTATATGCCCAAGTTCACAGGAGAAGAAGACATAACCGTTGAAGAACACATTTCCGCTTTCTACAGTTATGCAGACAATATGAATATTGAAAACAAAGATGTTTGGATGAGAGTCTTTGTCCAGAGCCTCGATGGTGAGGCTAGGAAATGGTTTAGAGGTTTGACCCCTGGATCCATTGTCAGGATTGAGGCCTTAGATGATGTTTTCTTGAGGCAATGGGGGGATAAAAAGGATTTTATGTATTATATCACAAAGTTTGGGTCCTTGAAGAGAAAAGAGGGAGAATATGTCTCTGACTTCTCCAAAAGATTCAACAAAATGTACAATAAGATCCCTGCTGAGATAAAGCCTACAGAAGCCTCTGCCAAAATCACTTATTCTAGTGCTTTTGACCTTGATTTATGCCTCTTGTTGAGAGAAAGGAGGGCTACTTCCTTGGCTCATATGTCATATGTAGCCCTAGAAGTAGAATCCAATGTATTGGCAGTTAACGGACTCAGGAATAAAGACAATAGAGGGAGAGGGAGAGTTGAGGCTTCAACCTCTGGATCTTCTACCTCTCACCCTCAAGTGGATGAATTGACCAAGATGGTGAAATCCATGTCTGCGGAGATGGATAAGATGAAATTTGAAGGGAAGAAAGGTTATAAGAATATCCAAAATACTGATAACAGAGGTAATTTCAGAAGGCCTAACAATGCTCCTCAGATTATGCCAAGGGAACAAAGGAACGAATATAGAGATGATCAAAAAATTCTAACCCCTCTCCAAAATAACCTTGTTGTTGTTGAGGAAATGGAAAAGGAAGATCTTGACCCTGAAATTCATTGTATTGGAGACACTTCCCCATTTCCCCATTTGACTCAATCTGCATACAAGAAGTCCCTTATAGATAGCCAAATAAATGAGCTGAGTAGGGGCGACAAGGCTAATAGTGGTCCCAACAAATACAACCTCTGGTCTAAGAGGAAATAAGAGAATTCTAACATCCCTACTCAGCCTCCCAGAGAAGAGAAGCTTGCTAAAGATGCAGCAAACAACAACAAGGAAAAGAAATCTCAGAATCCCTCGCCAATAACCAAAGACCATGTCCCATAAGTGAGAGCAATTCAAAAGCCCCCTTCCTCCTTTAGCTTTGAACATGAGATTCAAAATATCAGGATCCCTATACCTCTTTCAGAGCTTGTCAAGCACAAATATTTCAAAAAATCCCTCTCTAAGTTGTTGCAGTCCGAGCCATCCTACCATCCTAGGTCCCATGGTAGAAGACAGAGATGATTCATCCCCTCCTTTCTACACATCCCTGAACATACATGATAAGGTGTTGCATAATTGTCTGATGGATTCAGGGGCATCTCATAATCTCATGCCCAAGACTGTCATGGAAGAACTCGGATTAGAAATCAAAAAGTCTTATCACGATTTGTATTCTTTTTATTTGAGGAGGGTGCAATGTCTTGGGGTCATCAAAGATCTGGTGGTAACCTTATTTCAGTTTCCCATGAAAATTATGGTCATGGATATTTTGGTGGTTGATGTTCCTCCCAAGTTCGGCATGCTATTGTCAAGATCTTGGATAAAAAGACTCGGAGGAACATTACAGATGGACCTCACATATGCTACCATTCCAATCTTTGGAGGGCAGCATAGAAGATTGTACAGAGAAGCCTAGTTGGCCTACATTATCAGTGATGAAGCGAACCCCACAAATCACCCTATCTTTTCCCTTGATATTGATTTGGGATCCAGCTTACTGTAGCTCATTGATGCCCCTGAAGCTCCTCTTGAAATCAGAAAGCAACCCATTTATTTTCGTGAAATGCCTCCTCCAACTACTTTTCTGTGGAAGATGTTCTTTGATGGAGCCTCTTCTAGGGAAGGTGTTGGTGTCGAAGTGGTTTTTTTTTCACCTTGTCAAGAAACCCTATCCTTGTCATACAAGTTAGAGTTTGAGACCACCAACAATGTGACAGAGTACGAGGCTCTTGTTTTGGGTTTAAGAGCTGCAAAGGACATGGGAATTGAGGAGATAGCAGTGTTTGGGGATGTCGAGTTGGTTGTAAATCAGGTCAAAAGTCTTTATCAAGCCAAGCATCCAAGGCTTAGTTCTTATAGGAATGAGGTGTTATATTTAATCGACATTTTTTTCTTGGATTTGAACATTTCATTCATTCCGAGAGAAGAGAATACAGTGGCTGATTCTTTGGCTATTTTGGCAAGCAATTTCAGAGTCCCTCTGCCACCTAAGCTTAGGTACGATGTAGAAGTGAAATATAGACCTTCCATACCTAACAACGTCAAGCATTGGAAAGTGTTTGAGGATGATCTTGAGATCAAAAGATTTATGGAAACTATTGATGAGTTTTCAACATTGCATATTGATCAAGATCATGACTCCGAGATCGATCCTCATGCTAATGTTTTTCTGAACAAGATTGGTGATCATCATATTGTTCAGCTGCCAAGAAACCACATCCCAAAGGGACTAGTCCCTTTGGAAATATTTTTCGATGGGAACGATGTGGCAATGAAGCTTAGGGGACCAACTAAGAATGTTGATGCAGCTGAGTGCAACATTGGAGGATCCAAAGTTTGTCAATTTGTCAAGCAGCATGTCAAGGGAGCAGAGAGCTGAGTATACCAATCTATTGAAACAATTTGCTGATGTGTTTGCTTGGACCTATGAAGACCTCAAAACATATGACACCATCATCATCGAGCATAAGATCCCAGTGAAAGAGAAGGCCAAACCATTTAGGTAGAAATTAAGACAAATAAATCCTATGTTGTTGCCTATCATGGAGAGGGAGGTAAAGAAATTGTTGGATGCCCAAATCATTGTCCCGCTGTGATATTCTGAATGGGTGGACAAGCTAGTCTCAGTGAGGAAAAAGAACGGAGAAATCAGACTCTGTGTCGGTTCAAGAAACCTGAACAGGAACTCAAAAAAAGACAATTACCCCTTGCTGAAAATGGAACACATATTACAAAGGGTAACTTGCGCATCAAGGATATCCATGATTGATGAATTTTTGGGATACAATCAAATCTCTATCTTTCCTGAAGACAGAGAAAAGACAACCTTCACCACTCCTTGGGGTACATTCGTGTATGCCAAAATTCCCTTTTGATTGATGAATGTAGGAGCGACCTTTCAGAGAGCCATGGATATCGCTTTCATTACAGAAAGGGATTAGTTTTTTTTCATCTATCTAGATGACATTACAGTCCTCTCTGAATCTGATAAAGAACATTGTCAACACCTGAGGAAGGTTTTCTCTAAATGCAAAAGGTTTGGTCTCTCCCTAAATCCCAAGAAGTATTTGTTTTCCATATAGGAAGGAAAATTATTGGGGCACATAGTATCAGCTGAGGGAGTCAAGATCGATCCTAGCAGAGTTGAAGCAATCCAAACCTTGTCATTCTCGAGATCCAAGAAAGAAGTCCAGTCTTTCTTGGGAAAAATTAATTTTTTGAGGAGGTTTGTTTCCAACTTTGATGAGATGGTAAAACTTATAACAACCATGTTGAGGAAAGGAAACAAAGTCAAATGGACCATTGAGGCTCGAAATTCCTTTGATGAGATAAAGAAGGCCTTGACTAAAGCACCTGTGCTAATCAGTCCCGATTATTCCAAGGATTTTCTGATTTTTTCCTTTGCTTATTTTGATACAGTGGCAGCGGTTATATTGCAGAAAAATGATGAGGGGATGGAGCAGCCTATTTCCTTTTTCAGCAGAGCACTGAGGGACGTTGAGGTAAAATATGACATCATGGAGAAGCAATCATATGCCTTAGTGAAATCTCTCAAAGATTTCAGAGTCTATGTTTTGCATTCAAAAATCATTGCATATGTCTCTTCATCTTTTGTGAAGGACATTCTTATTTAGCTAGACATAGATGGGAGAAGGAGTCGATGGATTGCCAAAATCCTTGAATTTTATCTGGAAATAAAACCCACAAAGTTAGTTAAAGGACAAGGTTTAGCCAGGTTGTTGGTCGAATCTAATTGCAAAGCCATAAGGGTTAACTTCATCAACACTTGCTCAGAAAACCAGTAGGTTGAAACGTTTGATAAGAGTCCTTGGGAAAACCCTCCGTTAGCAGAATGCACCTGGTACAAAGATATTATATTTCTTCTGCAAGATTTAAGGCCCCCTGATGGTATGAGAAGGAGAAAAGAAAGAGCTTTAAAGCTCAAAACAATCAGATATTTCCTTATTGACCAGGTCTTGTATTGGAAATACCCTATAGGAGTGCTTCTGAGATGTTTAGACCCACAGGAGGCCCAAAAGATTATATTTGAGTTCCATGACAGCCTATGTGGGGGGCATCATTTCTGGAAAACCAGAGCTTGTATCAAGTGTCAAAAATTCTCTGGAAAGCAGCAACTCAAGTCTCTTCCATTGAAACTTGTACTAGCTTCATGACCCTTTCAACAGTGGGGTCTGGATTTTATCGGGGAGATTCATCCTCCTTCAAGTGGTCAGCACAGGTGGATCTTAACTTCCATAGATTACTTTACCAAGTGGATAGAAGTTATTCCCACAAGGAGTGCTTCTCACAGGGCAATCATCAATTTCCTGGAGGATAGCATAGCAATATTTGGTTGTCTGAGTAGAATCGTCACAGATAATGCAGCGTCCTTCAAAGACGAACCATTAATCTAATTCTACGAGCAGTTTGGAATCAAGTTGATTCACTCTACCCCCTACTATCCGCAAGGAAATGGACTGCCAAAGTCCTCTAACAAAAGCCTCATCAAAATCATTAAAAGACGGTTAGATGATAACAAGAAATATTGGGATTCAAAGCTCAAATTTGCTTTGTGGGATGATAGAGTGGCAACAAAGTGGTCCCTGGGCATCTCTCCTTTCTAGTGTGTGTATGGTATTGAAGCAGTTTTTCCTTCTCATCTCACTTTGCCTATGGTGAAGTTATTCCAAGACCACCAAGAAGATCCTGATGACATGATCAGAAGAATTCATCAACTGGTAGAAGTGCAGCAGAAAAGAGAGCAGCTTCTGGATAAAGTGCATCATCGATAGCAGAAAATCAAGAAAACCTTTGATAGGAAGAGTAATAAGGAGGATTTCCAGCTGGGAGGTTTGGTACTCAAATGGGATGCGCCCAGGAAGGACAAGGGAAAGCATGGAAAATTTGAATCCCTTTGGACCAGCCCCTTCAAAATATTTGAAGAATTTCCAAACAACACTTACAGGTTGCAGAATCTGGAAGGTGATGAAGTTTTTGGTGGCCCTATAAATAGGCACTTCCTGGCAAAAAAAATTGGTTAAAGCCACAATCGGCTTCCCACCATTGTAAATACCATTGATGTTTCATTTTTAATTTGTCTTGTTTCTAATAGAAGACTCCACAACCCAACACTAAGGCACTGAAACCGTGAAAGGAGTTCTTAGAGCCCCGTAGGGAGGAATCTATCCCCCATGGAGCCTAATGTTAGAACATAAACTTGTCAAGGTCTTTAGAGTAGTGTTTCCTGCCTAGGTCTGTATTTTTGTCTGTCTTTCCTCCCTGTGCAGACCCGATTTTGATTTTTCTCTCGGCTTGTGGTTTTCCTTTCATTTGTCTTCATCTAGTTGATCGACCTGTTTTCCTTGTCAGACCACCTGAAATCCATCGGACATAAGCCTTTATGTCTTTCCCTAGGGTTAATGCATTTCTCCCTTTGCCTCTGTCACTGATCCTCTTATTCTCCCCGAGCCTCCAACTAGTCACCCAAGTAATCAATCACAGGCCGCAATCATGACCACCAAGCACAACACTTGATGTGGTTTGATGTAGACGCAAATCAAGCGAGCGAGCAATTTCAGTCTTCAACGAAGGAAAGCGAGCGCGGGAATCGGGAGTTCCAAATGTTGTGAAACTGTTCAACAAAAATCGTGAAGTCCTGATTCATGAAAAAGTAAATCTAGTTGTCCAATCATGGAGAGTCAAGGGTCGTTGATCTGATATTGGTGAATTTCGGAGGATCAGGAATTGGGAGTTCGGGGTTCTCGTCATAAAGGTGCATCCATAGCCCGAAGTCCCGGGACCCGAAATGCCGACATGAGCTGGGCCATCCGATCAAAGGGGACGCATGGCACCCGATCTGAGGGATTACAATTTCATGATTCGGAGGTCTGAGCATGAAGTACCTCGTGAAGTCGCGAAATGAAAAATTGAGACGTGCCTTTGAGTTGGGCCCAAGGTCATATTGAAAAGAAGGGCCATAGAGAAATTAAGCATTGGTCCAGCGGTAGGTATTTGAAGCGTTCGAGGAACTAATCATGACCTTCAAAATCAGGGCAGATCCCACCGTTGATCCAGATGGACCATCTTGTGGATTCGGGCATTTGAACATTGCAGATCGAGGGGGTGAAAACTCTCGATATACGAAGTCCCAAAATTCTTTTTGTTTAAGCGCGAGGTCACTGCCCACGGTCGTGTAGGGCGATGAAAGGGAGCTACGTAGAGAATCAAAGCACCCGAGTCAGTCATAGAGAAGAATTGTGTGGCCTCGAGCCACCGGAGTTGACTCAAAGAAGTTACGTGCTCACCTGGGCATTCATGGGTGTCAGGCCCCACCCGATCCCAATGCGGTTAGTTAATGGAAGCAGGGTGAGGTAGTTGAAACCTCGTTTCACACCATAAATGGAAAGCATGGGAGCATTGGTTGTGGAGGTAGGTTTTTGGCCCAAGGCCTCTGTGTCACTGAATTTTTATGAAAATCCCATACTGATCTGAGATCACGTCTGACAGAAGAATGTATGTGAAATCTGACAGGAGAAGAAGAAGACACAAAGCCTTGAAAACAGTGACCAGATCATGCCTCTATAGGGGGTGAGTTGCCTTGAAGTACATATACTCAGTTTTTATATTTTGTAAGGGTCGATGGTAGAGCAAAGCTCCCGGATTGTAAAGTTTTAGTAAAGCCTTTGGCCTCTGGTCATGCATTTGTACTTGAGACTTCTTGTTTAATATAAGTAAGCTTTCTTCCTCCATATTATTATGCGTCTGATATTGAATGTTCATGATTGAAATATTCACATGGATTGTTATGACTATGTTGTAATGGATGTTTGATTGCAATGCGGTTACAGTGTTTTCAGTTTCCTAAAGCTCTGAATCCAAGAAGATCTTGTTTTCTGAGTTTTTTCCTCCTTAGGATATTGAAATACCTAATGTTCATAGAAGACCTTTACATTTGCTTCTTAAGTTCTTCCTCCTACTCACCCTTGCTACAAATTATTTACTGAAGTTAGATCAAGACCTCACCTATTTGTATATGCCAACCCAGTTTTCTGATTTAAGACGATACTTTGCTGAGACTACATCCATTTGACCCTTTATACCAACCTATGACATAAAACTTGGATGGGTATTAGGCTTACCTCTGCCGCAATCCAGAGGTGACTTCTGGTGCTAACACATGTGATCAAAACATCACAGTGTATATTGCACATCTTGATCCACATAATGTTTTTCAAAATCTCAATTCATGATGATGACAATGACCCAAGGGGTCTTCTTTTATAGTCTCAAGATATAACCAACTTCCACAGAAACTGGAAGATCTTGCCGAATGTAACCGTCGACAGTTAGAGTTGACTCCACAAAATTTGTTCCATTGAGTCAGCTTGATAGGACTCAACCCGATCGACTATCTATCCAACTCACAGTCGATTGTTGGGATGGTTGATCCACCACCAAACTATATTTGACTGTGATTCGATTGTTTGACCGACAGGTATGTCGACTACCTAATCGACTGGTGTGGTGTGTTGATCTATTGCTCGATCGATTGTATCCAACTAAAGGTTTATCTCTCGACCAATTGAACCCAAGAGATGTGTGATGAACCATCAAGGAATGATGTTCCAACACCCCCCCACCATCACACAGCTTTGGAGTTTTGGAAGGTGAAATTACATTACTAGAACCCCCCCCCCCATAATTGCAACTTCCTGAAGCCTAATAATTATGTGGAGCTTGATAAATTTGGCTTCAAGTAAAGGTTTGGTGAAGATATCAACAACCTAATCTTCTGTTCTGAAATATTCAAGAGAGACAATGTTCTCATGAACCAATTGTCTCAAGTAGTGAGCATGGAGCTCAAAATGCTTCATCTTACTCTGAGAAACAAGATTGTTAGCAACTTGTATGGCGCTTTGGTTATCATAGTAGATTGTAGTCGAGGTATGAAAAGGAAGGCCAATCTCTCCCAAAAGTTGGTGAATCCAAACTACTTCAGTACCTGCTTGAACGGTACCACGATAATCTACTTATGTAGCCAATAAGGAGACTTTTGTTCCTTGCATGAACACACCAAAGATCTAGTGCTATAGTGAAACACATACCCAAAAGTGGACTTCTAAAAATCCCTATTTCCAACCTAGTCATAGTTAGTGTCATTGACTAGCGAATCTGAACTGTGACAATATTTGATACCAAAATGGGTGGTACCCTTCAGTTAACGAAAAATGTGTTTGAATTCTTTCCAATGGATTTCTTTGGGGTCCTTCATGAACCAAGAAACCACACTAACAACAAAGGAAATTTTAGGTTGACTATGAATAAGATAAATAATACCACCGACCAATTGTAGATAAAGTGTAGCATCGACAACGAGTGTTTGACAGTTTTTAGTAAGTTTCACTTCAAACTGAAAGGGAGTTGCACAAGGATTGAAATAAACCATATTAAAATGTGTCAAAAGATCCATCACATATTCAGACTGAGAAATGAAAAATCCATCACAAAGTGGTAATACTTGAAGACCCAAAAAATAATGCAGAGTGCCAAGGTTTGTCATGTCAAAGGAATCATCAAGTTGTTTCTTCAATCTAAATATGAGAGCATTATTATTGTTAGTAATGAGTAAGTCATCTACATATAAAACAACAATAAATGTATCTCCATTGGAGTGGAGAACATACAAGTTGTGATCATATTCACACTGTTTGAAACCAAGTCAAAGAAATAAATTGTCAATCTTAGAATACCGGGCTTGGGGATCCTGCTTCAAACCATAAAGCGACTTTTTGAGTCGACAAACTAGATTTGACTTTGTCACAAAACCAGGTGGTTGTTTCATATCAATTTCTTTAGATAGATGTCCATGAAGAAAATCATTTTTCACATCTTTCTGACGGATTTTCCATCCAAAATGAGCAGCAAGGGAAAGAATCAGTCAAACAAAGTTCATCTTTGCAACGAGGGAAAATGTTTTAGTGTAGTCAATGCATTCATGTTGAGAAAATCCCTTCGCAACTATTGGAACAAGGGAAAACCCAGGTTTCAACTCTTAATAGCACACCAACAAAACCTCGACTACCGACCCTTTCGCAACACCTGCGAAGCAGGCAAAGTCTCACCCGAGGTAGAAGCGGGGGTTTTACAGGACACAGGTGTCTATAACCAGGATGGGACACAAATCTGTGATAGTAACACTTCGCAGGGTATTATGTTAATGCTTAGGAAGTGACATACATTAGTTCATTGACCTTATTAACATCACAGAACATACCCAAGGATAGATCTAGCGTAGTAACAACAAATATTATGCACTTCAAACATTTATCTCTTAGCACTGTGAATCAGAT
>SNQJ01S0221741.1:0-15013 GCA_010110895.2 Picea sitchensis
AGTGGGTGATAATTTATACATTACTTGTACATGTTCGGGTCTGAATGAGCCAATAACCGCTCCTTGCTCGTTCAGGATACTCCTTGTCGGGACGTCCACCTTATCCAGTGCCCAAGCAACCATATATGTATATGAAACTAGTCGCGGACGTGCTGCAACCTTATGAAGACCTGTTTCGGCTATGTCTCGGAGATGGTTGTCTGTACCATTATCCGAATATGAAAGTTCATCTTCCATTTTCTCTACAATTGTAGCCCATGATTTAACATTGTGTATTATTCCAGCTGCAGTAGTATCTGAAATGATATCGCTTTCCGGTTGTTCTTCGGTTTTCTTTGAAGCCTTTTTGGGCGCCATAACTTAGCAGCAAGATTCTGAAGCAAACAAAACTGCCAATGGTGGAGCAGCTCAGAAGAAGAGAAAAACTATGTGTTCACTTGAAAACCTGAAACAGAGCAGAATTCAACTTTGAAATAATGTAAACGTTTTGAAAAATTATTTCGAATAAATCGTAAAATCTTCGAGGTTTGTTCATCTATTATGAAATAAATGCAAAGATATTCCCGATAAATTGCTTTTAATGTTTGTACCTGAGATATTCCAATATTTTCAAATATAATAGAAACCTGCAGTATACAGATCATTTATTAAAAGTTTGAAACTTTAAACCTCGTTTCTGAGAATGATTTATTATCGTTAATCTTAACTTAAGTTTGAAAACGCTTTCATCGGGGTTTCGGAACTTTCGATGTCAAGAAAATAAATCATCGCAAAACACTGATTGCCGAAATTGCGATCTATTATTTAAGTCAAACATTTTATTATCTTAATTAATCCAGATTACCTTTTCGAGATTTCATTAATCAAGAGCTCGGAAATCGGGAAATCGGGGATCGGGGAATCAGGAAATTCAATGATATGAAAATTGTTGTTCACAAAATCTCGAATCGTGATTTCCCGATATAATTAGTCACTCTTAATCATACTTAACAGTGATTAGATTACTGTCAAACCTCACTTGAGAATTAATTAAGATCGGGGATCGGGAAATCGGAGAAAACGATGACGAGTTTCTTTGTTCTCACAAAATCTCGAATCTCGATTTTGCGATGAGACTATCTTAGAGTTAAAACCCCTTCTTAAGACGGATTTAAGTAAATGATGTTTTTAATTAAGGATTAATGTGTCGGAAAATCGGGAATCGGGGTTTCGCTATTATATTTGTGTTGAACATTTGTTCATTCAAAATTCCGAATCCCGATGTCCCTATGTAAACGGATATACCTTAAGTTTTGAATCAATGTCCGTTTTAAAATATTATTTCGAAAGGTATTAGAAAACTTATATTTATTTGGGTGCTTGATTATTCTTTGTCCAAACAACGAACCATAAAGGCATGGCGGTTTCATTGGATATGATTTTTTTGCTTTTGAAAATTTATATGATGTAAAGCCTCAAAGATACAATAATTTTTATCATTAAGATTAAAAATTCAAGGTCTGTTTCAACACCCGGCGCAACTTGAACGGGCTCAAATGGATGTCGTATGCGAAATATATCGGGTTATGTTTGTTTTATCAAACAGGCAAAAGATTGTTGATTGTACAGTCCATACAGTGCTGATGTGGCAGCTGACTATACAGGATGTACGGCTGTAAAGTGACATGGAAGGTACACTGGTTGTTGATTGGGCAGACCCACAGGCAGATAGGTGGTTGAGTCAGATTGTGACATGTGTCACCACTGCAAGGGTGACACGTGGCACAGATTGATGTGGCAAGGTCCGTACGACACGTGGATCTGACATGGATAGGTGATGACTGGGAATATATGGATGACAGGTGGTCGAATGATAGTTTGACACATGTCATGTTTGAGCGAATGTGTTTGTGCCACGTGGCACCCCTCCATTGGTTAATTTATTGTTTGGAAAAAGTTGTTTGGAATCCCGGGGAGTCGAACCCATGACCTCCGGTCCGGGCGGTGAGAAACTTGGCAGGGCTGGGCTACTAGCCCACCCATGGTGGTACTTGATATGTATAGCACAAATGTTATATTTAAAGTTGAATCAAATGTTAATGGGGGGGAAAAGGGTTCGGGTCTAGCCCCATCCCCCGAAGAAAACACTACCACGCGACCCTGCCATGTAACCATTGCTATGTATTGTGGCACACTCTCTGTTACCATAGCTTCCATCCCTAGCGCATTTCCATATGACTATGCCACATGACTGGGACCTCCGAACTATTGGCGCGGATATCATTTGGAGTTTAGCTCGGTGTTATTCCATGTGACTACACCATATGCCACTGGGTTATACGTTTGGCACGAGAGTTAGGCGATAGCGCCCCGTCGATCAAGCTAGCCCGCCGACCAAGGTGCAAATCCAAGAGCTTATCGACCAAGGGTTTAACATCTTGGGGTCACATGGAAACTTAGCTCGAGGTCGCATGTATGCACCAAAAAACTAGGAGCTAACGAAGGAGGGGGGCCAGCACGCCAGGTCTTAGACAGGGCCATGTGGCAGTGCTCCATATGCCCAAGAGCGCGGAGAAAGGGGGATGAACCCTAAATTTTTCCAATAAGTGGGTTTTATACCATATATTATGATTTTAATTGGATTTTTCAGCCAATTTTGGAGATTTAGTCCATTTTTGGAGGATCTTGGGCCCTTTTTGAGGCCAGATCTTGGGGGGAAGTTGGGAGTTTGTTGCCAACTTCAAGTCTATATAAACCATAGGTTCTTGAAGCCATGGAGGATGTTGAGAATAGGGAAATGTTGAATAATTTTTTAGCCAAAGCCATTTTTATGCAGGGAAGCCATTGAGGAGAGTACCTTTGCGGACCATTTCTTGGAGCTTCTTTCATTCATTTTCAATGCCGTCGGTTTTGATGGGTTCTTGAGATCTGGTAGAACACAACCAAATCAGTTTGTAATCCATTTGGCACTTTTATGATGTACTTTTGAAGCTTCGAACAGAGATAAGAAAGCCTCACCCACTGAGACAAAGGCCCGAAGACGTAGGCGAGATTGTCGAACTCCATTAACAATCTTATTGTTATGGTTTGTTGTTTCTTCATGCTTATTTCCAGATATGTATATTGCTTTATGGCTTCCATGTTTCTTCATTAACTCTTCCTCTTTCATCAAATTCCTAAATGGTAAAACAACACATGTTTTAAAAACTCAACCATTGTCTTTAAAAGATCTTTTCGGATCACCTGTGGTCTAAAGATGCGAGTTGTTAGGCCCGTGGACTGAAGAAGTAGGTTTTCAAGCCTGTAAGAAACTCTCTCCAGGTGAGAGAGGTTGTTGGGGAAGTGATTTCCCAGAGGGAGCCCAATTGCAGCTATAGTGCTCTGAGAATTCATGTCTAGTCTGTTCCTGAATCCCTGGAAGGGAAGTGGGGTAGCATAAGGATTGTTGAATAGAGAAGGGGCACACTTCCTGGGGTGGGACAGACATGTGGGGAATGAGAGGTTGTAGGTTTTTAGTGTGAACTAGCCCTGGGAGATAATCCTTCATGTTGACTCTGCGACTTTCCTATTGCCCTTGCCAAGCCTATGAATCCCTTGCCCGGTGGAGTTTAGTCCTTGTTTGGGGTTGACCCATTGTTGAGCGTGATGAGCAGTGTGGTCTAAGGCTGGGAGGTTTGTGGAAGGTTTGCACGCAGTTTGGTGGTCATCTATTGAAATATAAGTACCAAATCTATGTTAATTGTATGTTGTGCAATTGTACATGTGTTATAACTTGATGAGTAATGTCTGGATATATCATCTATGCTCTGTGTGTAGGCTTACTGTTATTTTCGCATTGATTTTTGTATGGTTAGAATATGTTGTCTGTATGCATATATTATCAGTATGTTTTAATGATTATTTCTGCATGAATAAGTGGCATGAACAGAATGTTGTAACTATTAATTTTGTTAGATATGCATGCATATAAATTCATAAAATGGTATCAGAGCTAAGCAAAACGTCCAAGAAGTGGTGTTGCTCGGCCAGTTGGTGGTTGGGGACGTCACAAAATGGTATCAGAGCTAAGTGAAACGTCCAAGAAGTGGTGTTTCCCGGCCAGTTGGTGGATGGGGACCTCACAAAATGGTATCAGAGCCAAGGTTTCAACATTGAGCCTGGATGGGCCAGGAAAGTGGAAGTTGTAGAGAAGGTTTCAGAAGGAAATTGTTGTTGAAATGGACAAAATTGAAGTTCAGAGCCCAGTTTTCGACATGGAGCATGAATTAGGTTGTATAAGTGGTTATGGAATCAAAATCTCAGAGCAAATTGTTGTTGAGAAGGAAAAATTTTGAATTTCAGAGCATTCCAGAGTTCCAAGAGAACACCTTGGTCGTGTTTGGAAGCTTAGGAGGTATAGCGGTTCAAGAAAGATAGTAGAGAAAAGAGACTGCAGTAACTGTGGGTTTGGAACCACAAGGTTTGAAGTTGGGTCATGGGATCTGTTCGGGAGAAGGATGATCCTTCACAACCGTCAGATCTGGAGAAAGTTGCATGAGGATTAACCCCTAAGTACTTCAGACTTCGCGACTTCGGCGAAGTTTATGTGTGATAGAGCAGAAAGGGTCAAAGCCCGAAGTTTCGAAGTCTCGAAGAGGATCTACACCGTAGATCCAGGGGAGGAGTGTTTACTGCTGGATTTGACCAAGGACGGATCAGAATCGTAGGGATAAGACAAGAGCGGAAGGTAAGAAATTTCAGGATTTTAGCATTCAGAAGAAACGGGGTATGCTAAGGTAAAATCTCTCGAAGCCTGAAGTCCCAAAGTGACATGGCTTGCTGGCGTCACTAGGGATGACGTGGACACATGAGATGTGTGCCACATGTCAGTGAGTTAAGAACCTTTGTAAGGTAGAAATGAAGTTAGAACATGACATATGTCACCTGCATGATTAGATCATGTGTCAACTTTGTGTGTCCTGCCACATGGCGCTCTTGGTGGTGGCACAAGGTAGTTAAACTTGGTGAAGAAGTTAGCTAGATCGGGCCCGCATTAACTTGATCACGATCTATCAAGATCGATGGTCGGGAGGCATTGCGAAGATCGAAGTTGCATGGAAGACAATTCTACAAGGCGGTCCTACAATCCAAACCATGGTTTCCCAGATAGGGTATGTGTCAGCGTGGGGACAATTGCGGAACGATCGACGGGTTACTCCAAAACCGTTGACCCATGTCCCCGTAATTTGGGAGGTATAAAGTTTGATGTGACATTTTCAGTAGTTATAGTTCAAGCACGAAAACCGTGGGCCCCAGTGGACGCGTGACACCAGATCATGAACTCTGGAGACTTGACACTCCAAAATAATTGGCTCGTGATTGAATGGGAGGAAGAAACCCCAAAAGTTCCATAACACCGAAGTAAAGTGATGTGATGATGTCACCTAGGTGACATGGAAGTATGCGGAGACTCACAGTTCAGGAGTTTTGGGATGTGTAAAGGTGAAATCCTCCAAAGTCCAGGAGCCCCAAAGCTCTAAAGTCCCAGAGCCACGAAGCATGTAGTTCCATAGCGAGTATCAATCATTGGATGCTGGGAGACATGGACCGTTGATCCACCCTACATCGTGAGTTCACCAATTCGACACTCCGAGAGATTTGTTGGGAAGATTTTTGGAAACCTTTGAAGCCCGGAGCCCGAAGTTTCAAGGCTCCGGATAAGCGCCCAAATCATAAGCATTGGGTCACAGCCGTGGTCACATGTGAACCAAGGGATGAAGTAAAAGGGGCTAGCGCCCAAAATTTTTTGCAGAACAAAGTGGGGCTTAGAGATAGAAGCCCAAGGGGTTCTTGATCGACCAAGACCTGCAGAAAATGGAATATGATATTGTTTTTGTTGAATCAGATTGGTTTATTCTGGAAAATTATTAACGTCTATTAGCCTAACAAAATTTCGGTTGACTGCAGAATTAACGATTTTCATAATCGAACCAAATTGTCGCATAGTGCAGAGAAATGGGGAAGGCATCGGGTGCTTACATTTTGGAAAATTAAGTTAGAGAAATGGATGTCCATTTAGGAGTTGAAGGATCGAACTCCAATGGGCATGGAGAAGAGATAGATAAAGAAGGAAACATGATGAAAATCATTGAAAAGTTGCAGAAAGATGTCCAAACTCACCGAGCAGATAACAAAAGGCTCATGAAAGCCAGGGAGCAACAGGGAGAATTAAACATAAAGTTGATGCAGAGTCTGGAAAGAATAGAAAATAAATTTGATAAGGAGAGTGGCTCAAGCAAATCAGGAAATCATAGAAGAACGTAAATTAATAGCAGACATCACCAACACTCCCCGAGGCATTCCAATAAGAGAGTACACAACAGCTCAAGTCTATCCCCTGTTAGGAAGCATAAGAGGTCTGGGGAGGATGAGCTATGAGGGGAAATGAACAAAATCAAACCTCCTACGTTTGATGGGGAGCACAAGAAGGATGAAGATGCAGAGACATGGCTTCTAGGCATGAGGAAATACTTCCAATTGCATAACTATTCTTCTCATGCAGAGGGAAGAATTGCCATATATGAACTCAAAGGAAAGGCATCCATGTGGTAGGATCAACTTGTGCAGGTGAAGCACATTAAAGAGAAAAATGTGACTTGGAAAGAATTCAAGAAGTATTTTGAAAAGAAATAATTGACTAAGAGGTACTATGATAAGAAAATGAAAGAGTTATTTGAACTCAAGTTGGGAAGTATGTCCATTGATGAGTATGAAAGAAGGTTTTTAGAATTGTTGAAGTGTGTTTCTTTCATCAAAGATGAGACAGTTAATATTTATAGGTATTAAGTGGTTTTCCACCATTCATCAGTGACAAAATACAATATGATGATCCCAAAACATTGGAGGAGACCATAAGGCGAGCTAAGTGCCTATATGATCAACAAAAATCAAGGCCAACTTTCCAAAAATCTTGGGAAGACAAGAAGAAATTCAAGATGGATCAAAGGAAGAAGGGAATTAAGCCACCATTCTTCAGAAATAATCCTCAAGGACAACCAACTTTTAGAGAACCTGGACCGATTGAGACAGGTGGTCAAAGGCCAAGGCAGCCACCTATTCAATGTTGGGGTTGGAAAGGTGATCATATGTTTAGAGATTGTCCTCACAGAAGTGACAAAGTGAGAGTTGTTCACAATGTTCAGCGAGTTGAAACAGCGGGGGACATGGGCAGAAATATACCAAGGATCTATGTATCCTTGGACAACAAGCAAGCAGAGTATCAATCGCATATGATTGAAGTGGAAGGTATGATCAACAACCAAGCCATTACTATTTTAATTGATTCAGGAGATAGTCATAGTTATATAGATCCTAAGATGGTGGAAAGTTTGCAATTGCCAAGAAACAAACATGGAAAATATTGGTTGGTGCAGTTGGATACTGGAGCCAAAAAAAAAGTCAATGAGATGGTTAAGTCATGTCATATGGACATGAATGGACTGAGCACAAGGGCAGATTTGAACATCTTGCCTTTAGGTTTTTATAACTCCCTGATTAGTATGGATTGGTTAGACCAACACAATGTCATCTTAGACAATCGTAATAAGGCATTTACTTTCCTAGATGAGAAAGGAAATCAGAGGGCAGTCCAAGGAATTCCTAGGGAAGTGACTATCAGAGAAACCTCATAAATGCAGCTGAAGAAATGTTGCAGGAAAGGTTGTCAAATATTTCTAGCCCATATGGAGGAAGCATCTAAGGATAAGGTGCCAAATTTGGAGGATCATACATTCCTGGAATATTTTGAAGATGTGTTCAAGGAGGTACCAGGACTACCCCCAAAAAGAGATATTGATTTCTCTATAAATTTAATGCCTAGAGCAACTCCAGTGTCAAAGACTCTTTACAGAATGAGTACACCAGAGCTGAAAGAGTTGCAGATGCAGCTTGAAGATCTTCTGAAGAAGGGGTATATACACCCAAGTGTGTCACCTTGGGGTGCCCCGGTCTTTTTCGTGAAAAAGAAAGATGGGACGTTGAGATTGTGCATCGATTTCATACAGTTGAAAAAAGTAACTATAAAGAGAAAGTATCCTCTGCCAAGGATTGATGATCTCTTTGATCAATTGAAGGATGCAAATATATTTTCCAAGATAGATCCTAGGTCAGGATACCATCAGGTAAGGATTAAAGAGGAAGATATCAGCAAGACCACCTTTAGGACAAGGTATGGTCATTATGAGTTCACAGTGGTGCCATTTGGGTTGTCAAATGCACCAGTTGTTTTCGTGTGCTTAATGAATGGTGTTTTCCGAGAATATTTAGACAAGTTTGTCATTGTTTTTCTGGATGGAATTCTTGTATATTCCAAGTCGGAAGAATAGCATGAGCATAATTTGAGGATGGTGCTGCAAGTTCTAAGAGAACATCAGTTGTATGCCAAATTGAGCAAGTGCTCATTTTATCAAAACGCGATTCAGTACTTGGGGCATATCATTTCAAAGGATGGGATAGCAGTGGATCCTGAGAAGATAGAAGCCATTAGAGAATGGTCAGCGCCAAAGAATGTGACAGAAGTCAGATCCTTCATGGTTCTAGATGGCTACTACATAAGGTTCATTGCGGGGTTTTCGAGAATAGCTCACCCCATCACTTCCTTGCAAGGGAAGGGGGGGAAATTTCAATGGACATAAGAATGTGAAAGAAGCTTCCAACAATTGAAGCAATTGTTAACCAGTGCTCCAATTCTAAGGATTGCAGATCCAAATGAAGACTTCATTGTATGAACATATGCATGTAAGGAAGGAGTGGGTGGAGTCCTCAGTCAAAATGGGTGTGTTGTATGGTATGAATCAAGGAAGTTTAAGGAGCATGAAAGGCTCTATGTCACTCATGATTTGGAGTTGGTGGCCATAGTGTATGTTTTGAAGAAGTGGAGGCACTACCTCATGGGAAAGAGGTTTGAGCTGAGGATAGACCATAATAGTCTGAAGTATTTGTTTGATCATCCAACTCTAAATGCTAGTCAAAGCAGATGGTTAGAGTTTCTCAATGAATATAACTTTGAAATAAAGCATATCAAGGAGAAAGAGAACAAAGTGGTCGATGCACTCAGCAGAAGGGTGCATGAGTTGCATGCTACAACCATTAGCATGTAGAAGTCAGATTTGAAAGATGGATTTGTAGAGGCTGCAAAATCAGATTTGCCGTACATGGAATTGGTAACAAAACTCCAGCAAGGTAAAATGCAACAGAAGGTTAAGGATTATGAATTGGGAATTGATGGAATCCTCCTGTACATAAACAGATTTTATGTACCCAACTCTTCTAAATTGAGGAGTGTGATTTTAAAACAGATGCATAATGTGCCTTATGCAGGACACCCAGGATATCAAAAAACAATTTCAACAGTCAAAAGCCAATATTATTGGCCAAGCATGAAGAGGGAGATTGTTGATTTTATTGCTAGATGCTTGGAATGTCAAAGGGTAAAGGTTGAGCATAGACACTTGATTGGGCTACTACAAGCATTACCCATTCCTGAGTGTAAATGGGAAGTGGTGACAATGGATTTCATCACAAGATTTCCCAGAACAAGAAAGCAGCATGATGCAATCATGGTAGTGGTGGATAAGCTTACTAAATCTGCCCATTTAATTCCTATGATGACTACTCTTAAGGAAACTAACGTTGTTGATATTTATATGAGGGAAGTAGCATGATTGGCATACCCAAGACAATTGTGTCTGACAGAGACCCAAATTTTACGTCAAAGTTCTGGAAGGGGTTATTCAAAGGGTTCGGAACAAATCTGAACTTCAGCACTGCTTATCATCCTAAGTCTGGTGGACAGACAGAGAGGGTGAACCAAATGAAAGAAGATATGTTAAGAATGTATGTGATGGAAAAACCATCTAAATGGGAATATTATCTACACTTGGTAGAATTTTCCTACAACAATGGGTATCAAGTATCACTAAAAATGAGCCCATTTGAAGCACTTTATGGCAGAAAGTGCAACACCCCAGTAAGTTGGGACAACCAATATGATAGGGCAGTGGTTGGGCCAAATTTGCTCAAGGAAATGGAAGAGAAAATGTTGAAGATTAAGCAGAATTTGAAGGCTTCCCAAGACAGGCAGAAAAGTTATGTTGATAAGAACAGAACTCACAGGGAATTTAAAGTAGGGGATCATGTATTCCTGAGGGTGAAGGACAACATAATCTCCATGAAGTTGGGAAATTGTTCAAAGTTGGAAGCTCGATATTGTGGGACGTTTGAAATCCTAGAGAGGATTTGTCCAATAGAATATAGGCTTGCATTCCTACATGCATGTCTATACATAATGTATTTCATGTGTCATTGCTTAAGAAATATGTACGTAATGCTAATCATGTTATTGATTGGAATGTGATTCAACTGGAGTGGGAAAGCGCTTTTCATGTGCATCATGTGCATATACTAGATCGAAAAAGCAAGCAGCTCCATAATCGAGCCATAGGGCTTGTAAAAGTCCATTGGACCTGGTACGGTCTTGAGGATGCAACATGGGAGCATGAAGATGCTATGTGGGCAGAATACCCACATCTTTTTGAAGATTTTGGAAATCTTGTTGTTGTTCTGTAAGTAACTTGCACTGAGGACAGTGAAAAAATAAATGTAGGTGATTGTAACACCCCAAGGCTAAGCCCTTGCTGAATTGTAATTATGTTTATAGGATGGTGAGCCAAGTGTTTATAAGTTGAAGACGTATATGTTTATTAGGACGGAGAGCCTAGATGCTTAAGGCCATGAGCCTGATTTTTGTATATGTAAATGTACATATCATTAATAAAATTAGATTGTTGCATGTAGACCAACCACGAAGAAATATTTATGGGGGACTAAGCTCCACTAGGTAGGGTAAGGGAGGGGGCTAAGTGTCTAGGCCTAGGGGATAAGCTAAAGGGATTACCTCTAAACAAATAACATTTTATTATTATTTCCTAAAGGCTAAGGTGGACATGACCAATGTTGTCCTAAGTTCCTGGAAAGGGAACAAGTGCTAATTGGAACTCATGCAGTTGCATGAAGACAAGTGTCAAACTGGGCACATGCAGTTAAAGCTGGGAAAGCCAACTCATTGGGGGTTCACTTCCCATTATGGCGTTTCTCCCCATCCTTGCGTCGAGGACCAGTCTGGAGATTCCTCACAACCCTTACGATTCTCTGGAAGTTTGTCACCCTTCCTGATTCACTAATGGATTCACGCATTGAACCAGTTCTCCATTATCGGCCTCTACATCTATTATGCACCTTTGGACCCTAAAGGTGTTGTGAATTATCTGGTACCTTTCTTGTGAAGAACAACGCACCTATACCTTCCATGAGTCATGTTGTGCCTTAATGGTTTGTTGTTGTTGCCATCACCTGAGCTATACTGAGCCTTGTTGTTGACATCACCTTTACTGGAGTTGACATAGAAGTTGGACTGAAGAAGCAGGTTGTCAGGCCTATGGTTTGAAGAGGCAGGTTGTCAGACCCGTGGACTGAAGAAGCAGGTTGTCAATACTGCAAGCAACTCTCTCCAGGTGAGAGAGGTTTTTGGGGAAGTGATTTCCCATAGGGATACCAACTGCAGCTATAGTGCTCTGAGAATTCTTGTCTGGTCTATTGTTGAATCCTTGGAAGGGAAGTGGGGCAGTCGAAGGAATGTTGAGCAGAGAAGGGGCACACTTCCTGGGGTGGGACAGACATGTGGGGAATGAGAGGCTATAGGTTGTTAGTGTGAACTAGCCCTGGGAGATAATCCTTCTTGTTGACTGTGTGACTTTCATGTTGCCCTTGCTAAGCCTAGGAATCCCTTTCCCGGTGGAGTTTAGTCCCATCTCGGGGGTGAGCCACTGTTGAGCTTGATGAGTAGTGTGGTCTAAGGCTGGGAGGTTCATGGAAGGTCTGCACACAGTTTGGTGGTCATCTATTGAAAGATAAGTACCAAATATATTTTAATTGTATGTGGTGTAATTGTACATGTGTTATAACTCGATGAGTAATGTCTGGATATATCATCTGTGTTGTGTGTGTAGGCTTACTGTTATTTATGCATTAATCTATGTATGGTTAGAATATGTCATATGTATGCATATATTTTCAGTGTGTTTTAATGATTATTTTTGTTGGAATAAGTGGCATGAATATAATGATGTAATTGTTAATTGTGTTAGATATGCTTGCATATAAATTCACAAAATGGTATCAGAGCTAAGTGAAACGTCCAAGAAGTGGTGTTGCCCGACCGGTTGGTGGTTGGGGATGTCACATTGTGGTAGATGGCACAAGTACCTCTTCAATTGGATAGAATAACATTACTTTGAATTCTTCCCCCCCTTCCCAAGGCTTTCCTTTGTTATATATCTCTTTGGAGGAGGCTTGGGAGAGCTTCTAGATCTTCTAGAGACCACTAGAGACTCGAATGATGTGATTTTTGAGGCCCTTGCCATGAATATAAAACTCATCCCTCGCTTATCACCTCGTAACTGTCTGAATCTATAAGTTTCAAGGGTCATCGCTTATTGGACATTGTTGAGAAGTGATGACCATCGCTTGTTGTCCCCTATCTTTCCAACGATGATCTCCAAAAAGGGGCTAAACCTTAGGCAAAATTTGTATTTGGGCTTCTATCCTCTTCATGGATTCCCTTCTGTCTTGTAGAGTGGAAATTAAGGCTATAATAGATGCCCCCTAATGTGTGAAGTTAGGAAAGGAATGTATGGCTGAAATACATTACAATAGCATCCATGTGAGGCAGCGTGAGGAAAGAGCAAAGAATTTTTGGAAGTCAAAGAAGTCCTACAATTAAACACCAAGGATGAGAGAAAAATAGACCATCCCTTAAATAGACATACTCAGACTCTGAATGAGCATGGTCGCCAAACAATACACTGCGGATCCATGAAACTAAATTCTAGATCATGGCCACAAAATAATACACAGTGGATCCATGTCATCAATAAGACTATAGCCACGAGACAATACAATGTGGATCTACGTCATGAACAAAATAATAACCACCAACAAATACAATGTGGATCTATGACACACATATAGACATCAGGAAGACAACGAGGACTAAGAAGAGTGCCCCCGAAGTCTTCAAAGTACTCATATACAAGTGATATACTCCATCGTAACCTGGGATGGGGTGTTGTAAAGGAATGATGTGGCTCCAAACCTAAGGTATTCATTCCAAACCCCAATGGTATGAATCTACAAAATGCGAATAGATGAGTTGATGTCGAGCATGGTAGAAATCGTCTGATTATCGGTCATTGATGTATATTGTTAACAGACGCGAGGGGACCCATTGATGATGAAGATGGACCCTAAGGTACCTAGTGTAATCTAGCGAGTGTGAATAGAGGATATGATGTCGAACACATGTATAATCAATCGATCAGGAGTCAATCATGTAAACCCATTATCAATCATGAGGATTTCTACCACTAATGACTACAAACTCCAAGGTATTAGTTGGTTTCTAGATCCCCTTCCTAGATAATGTGTTGAATTCAATAGGAATATATCCGTTGAAGGAGGTTCTTGATGTATCCCCCATCAATCGACATGAAACAGACATAGAGAGATTATGTGAAGAGAGAGTATCACAAAGTACAACTTACACAGGTATGGTTGACTTGCAAATTCAACAAAACAACATATGGTTGACTCAGGTTTAAAATTCCCTTAAATATATAGCACGACACAATGGTGACTTGGCAATGAGACAAAATATCTAGACAAATATAGTGCAACAACGCAGGAGGCATTGGAGAACTCTCCATAATGACTGGAAGAGTAACCAGTCGGAGGAGTATCTCTGACCCATATTATTGGGAAGGCTCATAAGCAAGCTAAAACCCAACTGTATGATGAGTAATCAAACAGGTTCCATGTTCAAGGGAAACTTGACCGACGTTTCCATTTTGATAATAGACCAATGGTGAAAAACCCCCACTCTTTTAATAATACATGCCTTGATTGCTAGTAGGAACTATGGCCCGAGCTAGGGAACTTGGAACCCTAGTCGCACGCACAGGCAGCCTCGGCCCTCTCGGTGGCCAGGCTTAGCTTGGCCGACTCCTCCACCTCCTTCTCCAGGTCGTCCGCTGACAGAGTGATTCCCCAGATTAGAGTGGCCCCGTTTTGAAGGTCTGAAGGTCACATTCCCTGTTTCGGCGGTCCTGGTGCATATATAGTCGCGACTGGGCATCCTCAGACACGCAGGGGCGCGAGGACGTGTCCCAGTTCGGGTTCTCTGCAACGATTAGGGCACCCCCAGCCATGGACGCTGGTGGGGGCGCCACCTCTAACCCTCCCCCATTACCAGAACTGGAAGCATTCAGGAAGCTGATCGCCGCAACCTCTAAGAGATCGTCGTCAGCAGTGCAGCAGAAATTCGTGAAGAAACTGGACAGCATTCCTAGTGTTGAATTGCCTTTGGAATAAACTTGCAGATCGACAGTGAACTTAGCAGACAGGGGACTTATTGGGCAATTCACCGGCCTCTGGCCCTCCCCCAAATCCGTAGACACATGGGTGCAGAGGAACTGGAATCCGCTCATAACAGAAGGAATAAAGAGCCACTTCGTAGGAAAAGGATATTTTGTATTCGTCTTTGACAATCCTGAAGACGAAAACCTCATATTCAAAAATGGGCCGTACTCCATGGGGCCTCAAGGGTTATACCTGAACAAATGGACCCCGGACTTCGACCCATCCCAGGATGTGCCCTCAGCCGTCCCAGTGTGGGTCCGTTTACCTCACCTCCCCTTACACTGCTGGAACCAAAAATCTTTGCTGGCAATCAGGAACACGCTCGGAAGGTATATAGACCAAGCAGTAAGAAAAGATCAGTACTCATGCGCACGGATCTACGTGGAGGTTGACCTGGAAGTGGGATTACCGGAGGCAATCAAGCTTACGGCCGCAGACTGGACCCACATTCAGGAGCTCGATTACGAGCAACTGCCCTTCAAATGCCGACACTGCCACGGTTACGGCCACTTCGCAAGGCACT